>CM036770.1:27660210-27707710 GCA_020796225.1 Arion vulgaris
TTTGGGACATATTTGATGGGACAACAGTGGATCATACTTTGGGACATATTTGATGGGACAACAGTGGATCATGGGCTTTTGGAGACATATTTGATGATGGACAACAGTGGATCTACTACTTTGCATATTTGATGGGACAAAAGTGATCATCTTGGGACATATTTGATGGGACAACAGTGGATCATACTTTGGGACATATTTGATGAACTGACATTTCATAACAGTGGATCATACTTTGGGACATATTTGATGGGACAACAGTGGATCATACTTTGGGACATATTTGATGGGACAACAGTGGATCATACTTTGGGACATATTTGATGGGACAACAGTGGATCATACTTTGGGACATATTTTTTGGGACAACGTCGCCGCTACCTGATAAATGACAGGTGGTGTTTACCACGCCTATACAACATTTCACGTGTTCATAGTTCATAGTTCTTCTTCTTCTTCTGCGTTCTCACTAGATTGGGATTTCGGATTCTGTAATAAAGGCAGCCATCTGCCTCAGATTATCAGCCACGCCATACAGTTTGTCTTGGACGCTAGTGTAAGTGGACGATCTCTTTCTTCTAAGTCTGCACACTGAGGGCAGTTCTGTAGGATATAATTCCTATGATTTCTGCTTCTCCGTTTGTGCCGACCTCTTCCAGCAGTAAGTTTTGGCCATCCTCGTGATGGTGGGTCTGACATTCTTTCTGCGTAGCGAAATCTCCGAGGCAGATTGACGGCCGTAGAATCCGTTATCCCATTTCTCATTGTGAGGGTCCGTTGCACCATGTTATGTGCCTTACGGCCTGGTGCATCCGTTTTCTGCAAGCATTTGTTTCAGGTTAGCATTCCTAGCGGGACATGCATCCGATTTCAGCCAAACCTCCTTAGACGCCTCTTACGACATGCATGGCAGGTAACAGTGGTTCTATTCTTTACACCCCAAATTTGGGCCCCGGTAACCACTCGGACGAGTTCATAGTTCATATGTACAGTTCCAACTTCACTGCAACGGGTCACCCCATAATTGCTCCTTTCCTGTGCCAACGAAAATCACACAAAATGCTAACAACTGTCTTCTGTGTCGTGAACTAATTCCAGAATGAAACAACCGTACCGCCATAAAAAGCAATCAACACCGCATAAATACATATGGCCATCGCTAAAGTGTCAACACGAAATTGCAATTCATGTCGAAGTGAACATCAATCACGACAAAATCCAGCTTTCTGCACACGCAAAACACTGCATACGGCAGATTGAGTTGGTTAGTCATAACCGCTGTCCGCCATTTTCTGAATACCCACATTTCACGTGTGTGTGTATGTATGTGTGTGAAGTGAGAGAGAGAGAAGGAAGTGAGAGTGAGATAGAAGAACAAGTTGCTTGGGTTTGTCTCGTCTCTGAATAATGGACTGACATTTGCCCAGATTGAGACATAATAGCGAACAACTACAGCCACTGAACTGTTTCAGCTCTGTCATTGTTACTTGACTCGCACAAGAAGTATGTCTGTGTGCAAGCAGTTTTAATGTTGCATCTCTAACGACATGTCTAACAAAGCTTCCATACAGATCCCCCCCAGGGTAGAATCGTTAAAAAAAAGACTGGAACAATTGGACTACTGTCTCAGAACAGACATATCTTAATAGCTGTCTTGTGACAGTTATTTCCAAACTGGGAATAACCGTCTTGTGACAGTGGTTTTCACACTGATGATAGCCGTCTTGTGACAGTGGTTTTCACACTGATGATAGTCGTCTTGTGACAGTGGTTTTCAAACTGATGATAATCATCTTGTGACAGTAGTTTTCAAACTGATGATAGTCGTCTTGTGACTGTGGTTTTCAAACTGATGATAGTCATCTTGTGACAGTAGTTTTCAAACTGATGATAGACGTCTTGTGACAGTAGTTTTCAAACTGATGATAGACGTCTTGTGACAGTAGTTTTCAAACTGATGATAGTCGTCAGGTGACAGTAGTTTTCAAACTGATGATAGTCGTCTTGTGACAGTGATTTTCAAACTGATGATAGTCATCTTGTGACAGTGATTTTCAAACTGATGATACCCGTCCTGTGATAGTGGTTTTCAAACTACCCAAGTAAATCGGACAAATTGCTTATTTATGTATACCAACTATTATAAGAAGGAGAAGATGGAGATATGTTGGGCATGCCTTGAGACGAAATGTATAGTCAACCACTAGTAACAACTGTTATAAGAAGGAGAAGACGGAGACATGTTGGGCATGCCTTGAGAGGAAATGTCTGGTCAACCACTAGTAACAACTGCTATAAGAAGGAGAAGATGGAGACATGTTGGGCATGCCTTGAGAGGAAATGTATAGTCAACCACTAGTAACAACTGCTATAAGAAGGAGAAGATGGAGATATGTTGGACATGTCTTGAGGAGAAATGGTCAACGAATATCAAAGCAGGCGTTGAAATGGGATGCAAAGAGTTCAAAAAAGAGAGGACGACATTAAGGAGACCTTGAAACCAACTTTGCTGAGAGAAGCAAGTAATATAGGTCTCAGTTCCAATGAAGGAGATTTAACTAATTGCTTAGGATAGAACGGTACGGAGAAATCTCTTGAACAACCCTATGTAACTTATTACGGTAGGAGAGATATTATTATTAATATTATTATTCGTCTGAACATGTTACATGACGTTTGGAAAAGACAATTTAAGTGACGTAAGGGGTCAAAAGCGCATAGGGACAACGCCGCACCAGGATTAGAGAGCTGGCACTAATCAAGATCCTACCCCACCTCCACGTGGTGACCCTGGTAACAGATAAATGTTCCTGTCTGGCTAAACGGGAAGGGATCGAGGGAGAGCTACCCTAGTGGTGATAGAGATGCAGACGTAGTCACGTTGGATGGGATCCGCTCGCAACACAGACGAGCGGAATCACAGAGTGACTATTAATGCTCGTCTCTCCCGGCCGATGGAAAAAAGCTGAATGGATAAGCATAAAGGGATGAGGGGTACACCCAGAGAAGAGACGTGGGCCCGGTGGGCAAAACTTTGGCCGAGATGAGTTGCACGTGGTCTACATAGGGCGAAACTCGGAATCCTGAGGTGGGGGCCCGAGTTAAGCCCCGGGTCCAGACAGCCTAGAGGTAAATGTGAGCAAGATAAGAACTGATGGAGATGGTGAGGCAGGCACCAGGGCAGAGCGAGCACGTAGGCGGACGATTTACGGGTGGGCCCACCGCTGGGCAGACGTGCACGGCGCCGATGGTATAGCGAAGAGAAAGCGTGGCAGGCTTGAGGGTAAGCGGACCACCTAAAAGTGCAGAAAAACTGGACAACTTAGCAGTTTCCGCTCGCAGGGAACTACTGCTGCCTTGTAGTTTGATTGGGGACAATCAAAGGCTAGCGGAGCAAACCGTGCACAAAACTGAACGGCAGGAAAACCAAGTAGTCCAAGAAAAGACCGGTAACCTGGATAGATGACGCTCAACAACCTGGGAGGGTAGGTCGTCTAAGGGTTGCTACCCTGAAAGGAAATAGCAACCTGCTGCCTTGGAGGTCGACTGGAAGCAGCCAAAGGCTAACGGAGAGCGAACCCAGTAAACGCTGGTTGAAATCGGACACGTCGCCGAAGGACAAGCACTAGAGCTCCAAATAGTACTGAACGATGTGACGTAAAAATACGTACTTGGCAGAGGCTGTTTATATATCACAATAAGAATGATAAAAGTGGCCGAAAAATAACGATCGAGAGAGAGAGAGAGAAATGACGTACTACACAACATTCATCATCATCATTGGTCTCTTTGTCTCTGGAGACAATAGGTTTTGCATCATGTAGATTGCGTCTGTACTGAATCACAATGTTTCTTGTGGCTGTAATGGCCTATTCTGTAGTAGCAATCCTTGCCCCAGTTGCTGCAGGTAAAACCAGATACTGGAGCTGATATATAAAATGTTCTCTCTGCCCTCTGTGCTCTCTTTTGCCTCCATTTGTGATGATGTTTTCTTATTTTTTTGTGTGAGCCACCCCTCACTGCCGCTCGCCATGCTTGTCTGTCTTTGGCCAGCCGCTTTCAATTTTCTTTGTTTATGCTGCATGAAGTTAGATCACGCTTACATGTGTCAATGAAGCGTAATAATGGGCGCCCATGATATCTAGTACTAGTTTCGAGTTGACCATATATAATATCCTTTGGGATTCTATTATCCCTCATACGGTACACGCAGGGGCGGCTCGTCATTAAGGGCCAGTGGGGCCTGGCCCCACCAATTATCAAAAGAGGGAATAACTTCCCGGAATAGTAAATACTAAAAACCATGTTTTTTCTCTCCAAATATGTGTGTCTGACACCACCAGAAAAATAACCACGATCCGCCACTGGGCACACGTGTACCAGCCATCTCAGACGTCGCTGACTCAGCAAGGTGTACATGTTTGGAATGCCTGAACTGTCCAGGACTTCTATATTGGAGATGTAGTCCTGTCATCGGATGTTGTATATCCGCCTGCAAGAGTCCACGTGGACGGTGTTGAGGCGATGTTCTTGAACTACACCCTTTACAACTAAATCTCACATACTCATGTTTTACAGATACGTTAAGAAATTATTTCTTCTAACGTTACTCAATCCCTGACTACCATAGTATATAAATACATAACTACTGGTTACTGGTTATTGGTTACTAAACTGACATCATTGCACTCCAGGCAGAACCATCGGTGCTCAGTCTCCCCCAACAGATATCGAAGAGTATGCATACTTATGGTTCCTGTGCCTAGCTGATTAAACACACCTCTCACTCTGCCTCTCAGGCATCAGTTCGACTTGAACAACTGGTAACTCCAAACTGCTTAAATCGCTTGATCGATTCAACATCGCTTTTAGTGTCCTCATCCAACAGAGAGTCGCGAAGAGACCGAGAATATCCCCCTTATCCATCTTCAACTCCCCAACAATCGATGCTGTTGATGCAAGCCTGTCCGCTCTCTCATTACCGTAAACACCCGCATGCCCAGGACAGTATATCCACGTAAGCCGCTGGAGGTTAGAAACTTCTATAGACGACATCCACTCATACGAAACCTGCCCTTCTGGATCTTGTGAAGCATCTACTGAGAGTCAGATAAAACAACTGCCCCAGTAAATGAAGTCCCAGAAATCCAATAATACATAACTACAAAAACACTTAAACATACTTACATAAACATACATACATAAACATACATACATAAACATACATACACACATAAACATACACACATAAACATACACACATAAACATACACACATAAACATATACACATACACACACACACATAAACATACACACATAAACATACATACATACACATACACACATACACACATAAACATACACACATAAACATACACACATAAACATACACACATAAACATACACACATAAACATACACAGATAAACATACCTATGTAGAAATCGGATCTTTGTTTCACTACAATAACTCGGTGTGTCTCTCATTGACAGTCATGCGTCCATTAATTTTGTTCTTTATCATATAAAACTCCGTTGTTCAACTTCTTAAATTTATTTTCTATTTATTATCAATTAAATTGTTTATACTGTGTTGGCAGTTCTACTGTATGGGTCAGAAACATTTAGAACAACTAAAACAATAGCTCATAAATTGTAAACATTCATCAACTGGTGTCTGCGCAGAATAGAGGAATAAGATGGTATGATAGGGTCACAAATGAGGAACTTATGGAGAGAACAAGACAGATTCCAGTGAACGAACAGGTTAAAAAGACGCTGGCGCTGGATAGGACACACTTTGCGAATACCGGAGGGGAATATAACAAGAAGGGTCCTTGACTGGAACCCGCAGGGACAGCGAAAGAAGGGAGGCCGAGAAATACATGGAGACGAGATTTGGAGACGGAGATCAACAATATAAAGAAGAGCTGGAGGGAGCTGCAGGAGATAGCTAGAGATAGGAAGACTTGGCATGAGTTGGTTGAGGGCCTATGCCCCAACCCGGGTTAAAAAGGCAAAGAGAGAGAGAGAGATACTGAGTTGTAGTTGTCAATCTTTTGTCGTTAATATTATTATATTTTTAACATGTACTAGAATCTTCAAATATTCACAAAATACACAGTGCTTGATAAAGGCCTTGTTGGTCGAAACGTTGCTGTATTTTGTCACTGTTTTTGTAATTTGTAAAACTACAGCACTTTGTGATTACGTGTTTTTTTTAATATAGAATCTTCAAGAATATTTGAATAACAACATTTCAATTTCTCTTCAGCTTGATAAAATGGACTGGCATGACAAATCTCCTTCTATTAAGTAAACCATAGATGCCTAAACTTTTTCTGCCCACCGCCCACTTTGCACAAAATAAACTTTGTAACGCCTCCCCTCCCATTATAACAGTTTGCCAGGCACCCCCTCACATATATACACATCAGTGGCGGCTCGTCATTAGGGGCAAGTGGGGTCGGGCCCCATCAAAAATAATGTGTAACGTGTATTTGTTTTATGAATTAAATATAACCTAACCCATAATCATGATTTTTTTCGCAAATTTTTGTCTGGCTCCACCAACAAAAATGATCACGAGCCACCACTGATACACATGCTCTATTTTGTAACTTAAACATAGACAATTGATATATATATATTTCTGTCATACATGGTCAATTTTCAAATGATTCTATATATATATATATGAAATAGAAAATTGATGAAAAAATGGATCGCATAAGATGGGTATAAGATGAATTAAAATGCAGAATTCACATTTTTAATGATTATTCAATCGCAAAATCACGGAATAAAACTTCCCCCAAATGCTTCTGAACCCACTATCGCCCCCTGGAAGGCTTAGCGCCCCAACTGGGAGGGCGGTACTCCCACTTTAGGAACCCATGAGCTTAACCATATTGTAGGGAATTGTACCGGTGCTATTGCTCTTGATAACCTTACAAATATAAAGTCTTTCTTTGATCTCAATATTATGTGAAGTAACCAGGCAACCGTTGACGTTTGTTTTGATATTAACACATTTAATTGCTCTTCACATGCAATGTGTTTTTGTGTTAGCGTTATAGTACCATCTTTCTTTTGGATATTAGTATAATAGTTGTGTTGTGTGAGTGTAGATGATGGTGTCGACGATAGATGTGAGTGTAGATGATGGTGTCGACGATAGATGAAAGTGTAGATGATGATGTCCAAGGTAGATGTGCGTGTAGATGATGGTGTCGACGATAGATGTGAGTGTAGATGATGATGTCGACGATACATGTGAGTGTAGATGATGGTGTTGACGATAGATGTGAGTGTAGATGATGGTGTCCAAGATAGATGTGAGTGTAGATGATGGTGTCGACGATAGATGTGAGTGTAGATGATGATGTCGACGATAGATGTGAGTGTAGATGATGGTGTCGACGATAGATGTGAGTGTAGATGATGGTGTCGACGATAGATGTGAGTGTAGATGAGGGTGTCGACGATAGATGTGAGTGTAGATGATGGTGTCCAAGGTAGATGTGAGTGTAGATGATGGTGTCGACGATAGATGTGAGTGTAGATGATGGTGTCGACGATAGATGTGAGTGTAGATGATGGTGTCCAAGGTAGATGTGAGTGTAGATGATGATGTCGACGATAGATGTGAGTGTAGATGATGGTGTCGACGATAGATGTGAGTGTAGATGATGGTGTCCAAGGTAGATGTGAGTGTAGATGATGGTGTCCAAGGTAGATGTGAGTGTAGATGATGGTGTCGACGATAGATGTGAGTGTAGATGATGGTGTCCAAGGTAGATGTGAGTGTAGATGATGATGTCGACGGTAGATGTGAGTGTAGATGATGGTGTCGACGATAGATAAAAGTGTAGATGATGATGTCCAAGGTAGATGTGCGTGTAGATGATGGTGTCGATGATAGATGTGAGTGTAGATGATTATGTTAAAGACAAGATGTGAGTGTAGATGATGATGTCGACGATAGATGTGAGTGTAGATGATGGTGTTCAAGGTCCCACCCCACAGTGCTTTCATTCGCCCCCCAGTACTTTCATTAGCCCCACAGTGCTTTCATTGGCCCCACAGTGCTTTCATTGGCCCCACAGTGCTTTCATTGTCTCCACAGTGCTTTCATTGTCTCCACAGTGCTTTCATTGTCTCCACAGTGCTTTCATTGTCTCCACAGTGCTTTCATTGTCTCCACAGTGCTTTCATTGTCTCCACAGTGCTTTCATTGTCTCCACAGTGCTTTCATTGTCTCCACAGTGCTTTCATTGTCTCCACAGTGCTTTCATTGTCTCCACCGTTCCTTCCATTGGCCCCACAGTGCTTTCATTGGATCTCTTTAAACTCCTTATTCTCACTATATAATACATTTGAACCTACCTATGCATGATGCATGCATGTCTGTTATATGTATATTAATAAATAGATTAATACATCATCATTGTACTTCGGTGAGTAGCCATGTGTGCTCCGATCTCTTTCTTACACAGGAAGATCTCAGCGGCAGTGCACGAACTCAGTAGCACCGGCGAGGACCCCGATGTAATTTTGAAGATGATGAAGACATTTAGTTGGAATTTTAACTTTAATCCTTTTCTAATGAATTCTGTCCGCGCAGTGGCTTTCCAGCTTGCTCTTCTCCCTTTTGAACTGCCAAGGGTTCTTTTACGTGCTCAAATTGAACACGGGACCTACGTTTTATCGTCCGTCTCCGATAGGTGTTTGGTAACTTATGTTTTGTTCAGTGGCTCCTAATACTTGTTCACTATTCATTTATTGATTATATTCATTGGCGGCTCGTGATCAGTTTTCTTGGTGGGGCCAGACACAAATTTATTTTCGAAAAAATAATGGTTTTTGGAGTATTTACTTCTTCTTTGCGTTCGTTCTTTACGACCAATTTTAATCACTCTTTGTGATATGTTTGATCTTTGCCAAGAACATGTATACGTTGCACATTGGTTTGGTAGGCCCTAAACGCATAGACTTTTACACGTTTAGGACATGTGCATCCGATTTCATCCTATCCTCCTTAGTCGCCTCTTACGACATGTGTGGCAGGTAACAGTGGTTCTATTCTTTACACCCCAAATTTGGGCCCCGGTAACCACTCGGGCGAGGAGTATTTACTATTATTTGTCTATTCCTGGAAGTTATTCTCCTTTTCGATTATTGGTGGGGACGGGCACCACTGGCCCTCAATGACGAGCCGCCCCTGATTATATTCGTTGGCTCCGGTGCTTCCCCTGGGGTTCTTATACATTCTTATTCTTCTCTCAACGTTCTTCTGAAATCTGCAACAATTGTATGATGATTTGATTCACATCCTGTTCAGGGACGCGCTTTTTATTAGAAATGGAATCGGTAAAGAGAAAATACAAAAATATCGAATGAACAGAAACGAAGAATGAAGGTACAACGTGAAGAGTAAAGAAAGGCAGGAAATAAATGGAATATAGATATAAAAACATAACACGATATAATGTTACATAGAAACATCAAGATTTTATGAGTTAATAGCTAGCACTTGAGTTGATATTCTCCCAAATGTTGGAAGTGTTGTAAGCAAGTTAGTTAGTAATGTCGCACTAGGATTGAGTTCTCCCAGTGTTGGAAGCAAGTCTGTTAGTAATGTCGCACTAGGATTCAGTTCTCCCAGTGTTGGAAGTATTGTAAGCAAGTCTGTTAGTAATGTCGAACTGGGAACACAAGAGAGAGAGAGAGAGAAATGTCTCACTATGATCAGTTCTCCCAATATTGGAAGTATTGTAAGCAAGTCAGTTAGTAATGTCGCACTAGGATTCAGTTCTCCCAGTGTTGGAAGTATTGTAAGCAAGTCTGTTAGTAATGTCGTACTAGGATTCAATTCTCCCAATGTTGGAAGTATTGTAAGCAAGTCTGTTAGTAATGTCTCACTAGGATTCAATTCTCCCAGTGTTGGAAGTATTGTAAGCAAGTCTGTTAGTAATGTCGAACTGGGAACACAAGAGAGAGAGAGAGAGAGAGAGAGAGAAAAATGTCTCACTATGATCAGTTCTCCCAGTGTTGGGAGTGTTGTAAGCAAGTCTGTTAGTAATGTCGAACTGGGAACACAAGAGAGAGAGAGAGAGAGAGAGAGAAATGTCTCACTAGGATTCAGTTCTCCCAATGTTGGAAGTATTGTAAGCAAGTCTGTTAGTAATGTCTCACTAGGATTCAATTCTCCCAGTGTTGGAAGTATTGTAAGCAAGTCTGTTAGTAATGTCGTTTAGGATTCAATTCTCCCAGTGTTGGAAGTATTCTAAGCAAGTCTGTTAGTAATGTCGAACTAGGATTCAGTTCTCCCAGTGTTGGAAGTATTGTAAGCAAGTCTGTTAGTAATGTCGTACTAGGATTCAATTCTCCCAGTGTTGGAAGTATTGTAAGCAAGTCTGTTAGTAATGTCTCACTAGGATTCAATTCTCCCAGTGTTGGAAGTATTGTAAGCAAGTCTGTTAGAAATGTCGCATTAGGATTCAGTTCTCCCAATGTTGGAAGTATTGTAAGCAAGTCTGTTAGTAATGTCGTACTAGGATTCAATTCTCATATCCGGGGTCAAAGGGGTGTAGGGACAAAGCCGAGCCAGGATTAGTGAGCTGGCACTAATCGAGATCATACCCCACCTCCACGGGGTGACCCTGGAAACAGACAAGGGTTCTGGTCTGGTTAAACGGGTAGGGATCGAGAGAGAGAGAGCTACAGGTAGTGGTAGCAGTGCAAACACGGAAAAGCAATGCAGGTCCAAAATCCATCAACAAAATGCACGATTTCCTGGCCGATGTCCGATATAAAGCTGCCCCAAATAGTTGCTGAAACGTAAGAAACAGTAGTGTACGAGTCGTCTGTGAACGAATCTCAACTCAACCGGAGTAAAGGATGGCAAATAAATTGGCAACTGTTGGGCAAGAATCAACGAGAACGATGCGTAACAAATCAATGGTCTCGGCAAGAGTCGCTGAACACACTGTAACGTATCGTGACGACACACGGGAAGATTGTGGTAAACTCCGTACAAGAGGCCAAGCGCAGATAAAGCTATTGGGTAAAGTTGGACGAACGCAAATCCTAAAGTTGCGTTTTAGCGTCTAACGAAACTACCTTCCCTGAAACAATCGGGTAAGGTACTGTTGTTCTCACAACTAAGATTCCCGGAAAAACCAAGGCGGGTGATGTTTGGCAAGCACACAATCTAAGTTGTGCTGATGCATCAATGAAACGACCCTCTACATTATTTGTGCGTAGCCCTGGTTCAATGTTTCCCGGGCCAGGGAAAATGCAGAGTAGTAACTGCAAATTGCCAAGTGCCGACACGCGCATCGATAAGGCTGAAATGTTCTTACTCCGGAATAAACTCAAAGTGGTCAGAAAAATAAGGCCGCCTTTGTAAAGATTTGACAGGCTCTCCAAATCCAAACATTGGCAAAGTCCGAGACTTTATACAGTGTGTTATACGAGTAAGACGCCGTCCCAGGACAAGCTTATGTGCCCCAAAAAGACTGAGAAATGTTCATAACCGGAACGACCTCACAGAAACAGTGCTCAGCGTAGACTAACTCTTTGGCGTAGATCACAAAGCTCAAAAGATGAAAAGATGATCGTAAAGACGTAGATTCAAGCTAAAATATACGGAACAGCGGATCGTTCTAGGACTTGTTACCCAAGTAAATAAACAGCTGGCGAAACCGGATGTGCAGGCCTAGTCACCATAGGCGCATAATTAGCACAACGTAAAAAGTCGTTCTTGTCACAGATCAATTATATATCACAAAAAGAATGATAAAATTGGCCATGAAGAACGAACGAGAGAAGAATAAGAATAAGTTCTCACATCGTTATAACTATTACGCGATCACGTGATATAGACTCGTGTGCTCATTCGCCACACGTGACGTGTGCCAATAGAATCGTTTGTCTTGTATCACTTCCAGGAGTGAGTGAGGGAGTGAGCTAGCGGATGCGCACATCCTCTGGACGGAACCAACATCGGATTTGAAGGATTCTTATCAAAGAATTGCAGGAAGTTGATATTATCTTGGCAACAGTTGTGTACAGTTTATCAAATTAACGGAATTCATTTCTCTAAATCAAAGGTAAGCATGCTAGTTTTGAAATATATTTTATTACAAGAAATATAGAACTACATTTAAGAACAGAATACACTATTATCTAGTAAATACAAAAATTAATCTCAAAGTTTCTCTTAAACATTTCACTCTTGTCATGTTTTTTAAGGTGGCGTCTGTGGCTTAGGGGATAGTGACTCGGTCTATTAGCTCCGACGTTCTGAGTTCGAATTACGCTGTGGACTGCTTGGTGGCAAGTTATTTCGTGTGGATTTTTACAAAAGGACAATGGCACCACCCGTTCAGAAAGCAATGTCAAACTACCAAACGTAATAATGCCTAGAAAATCACAAACAGCGTTAAAAGCTGGGGTTGATTCGCAAAGTCCTGTAAAGGATATGCAATTAACTTTAATGTGTTTTAAACTCCTTCATGCATTTATATTTCACTCTGGTAATGTGTAATCACAACAGCTTCATGTATTGAAGTCTTTCGAAAATTCTTGTAATGTGTTTTAACTCCTTCAAGCATTTAGATTTCAATCTTGTAATGTGTTTTAACTCCTTCTATTTATATTTCTATCTTGTAATGTGTTTTAACTCCTTCAAGTATTTATATTTCACTCTTGTAATGTGATTTAAACTCCTTCAAGCATTTATATTGCAATGATTACAGAACTAGCCAAGTATACTGGCTTTGTGTTATATTACAGAGTACCCGTGAGACAGTACATCGGCTGAGAACGATGAAAGAGTTAATGTAGAATATATACAAACAAATCTATGATAAAAATAAATTTCTTGAAACAAAGGTTTGTTTGGATACTGTGTGTGTTAGATTTAGTTAGTGAACTGCCTGCCTGTGTGTTTCCGGGGCTTGCTAGGGGAGCAATGAATAGTAACACTGCGACCTACAAGGCATGTCGTAAAAGGTGGCTGAGGTAGGGGCCTAGGTAAGCTACCTAATAAATAAGAAGCGTCGCAGAAATCGGATGTGCTGGCCTACTTGTAGGTGCATAACAAACGCAATCGCCTTAGCTCAGATAACATATAATTACAACTATGGTGACGTTTGAAGAAAGTTAGGAGCTAACTTATGAATAGATTTATTTGATGAATTAGCTTTCTAATAATGTTAATCTGTAGATTATGGTTGTCTTGTTGTACTCCAATCTCTTATTTATGTAGTGTGTTCATCTCCACAATCTCTGTTATCAATTGTTGTTCAATAACTACAATCTGTCATCTTAGGCTTTGTTCAACAATCCACAATCTCTGTCTATCTTTAGTAGTTGTGTTGAAGTAACTCACAATCTTGTTTATCTTTATGTAGTTGTGTTGTTCAAGAACTCCCACAACTTGTCTATCTTTATGTAGTTGTTTGTTCAAGTAACTCCACAACTCTGTCTATCTTTTATATGTGTTGTTCAGTATCCACAATCCTGTCTATTTATGTAGTTGTCTTGTTCAAGTAACTCCCCACAATCTCTGTCTATCTTTATGTAGTTGTGTTGTTCAAGTAACTCCCCCACAATCTCTGTTCATCTTTATGTAGTTGTGATGTTTAAGTCATCTCCCCACAATCTCTATCTTTATGTAGTTGTAGTTTTTCAAGTAATTCCCCCACAATCTCTTTTTCTTTATGTAGTTGTCTTGTTCAAGTCATTCCCCACAATCTCTGTTCATCTTTATGTAGTTGTGTTGTTCAAGTCATTCCCACACAATCTCTGTTTATCTTTATGTGTTGTCTTGTTCAAGTCATTCCCCCACAATCACAATCTTTATTTTGATTTCCAATGAGGATATTTGCAATCTTAATACTCAGAGATTTCATCCGTCAGTGATTTAGTTGTGTATTGTGAGAGATTTAGTTGTGTATTGTGAGAGATTTAGTTGTGTATTGTGAGTGAATTAGTTGTGAATTTTGATTTGTTTGTGAAGTCTGAAAGACTTGTCTTGGGGTTGCAAGCACAATGAATCAAAGTGACAACGATGCGTCAGGGTCAATAATCTGACACTGATCTAGACCCTACCCCACCTTCATGTGGTGGCTCTGAAAACAGACTAGGGCTCTGTAATATGGCAATATGGGTAGGAATCGAGGGAGAGCTACCACGCCCGCACTAAGGTAGCAGTCTGGACGCAATCACGAATACTATGTGACCTGCTTGCAATATAGACAGCAGAATCACAGAGAGACTGTGTCCACACGTATCTCCTGGCCGATGCCTAAAGATACATGACAGTTACAAATGTAGTACACACGGCTGCTAAACGGAGCAAAATCGTAAACGTCAACTCCCTTCATGCAAAGCCAATGGTCATACAAAGTTATCAGCTCTAGTCAAGTCCTTGACAAAGTCAGAGACATTCTGTCTGTGTCGTGTCGACGCAAGGGAAGACTACAGTTAACTTTGTACTAGAATCCAAGCGCAGGTAACGGGGTTGGCGAAGATGCCGAGGGAAAAATTAAAAGTTGTGCCCAGAGCCTAACAAAAGTGCCGTCACTGGAAGCACGTGATGCTGATTATGTTGACGATGCATAAAACCAAAAGTTGTGTTCGTGCGTCTGGAAAGGCTGTCCTTCCAGTGATGTAGACGGAGCGCAAAAATAAAAGTTAAGTTCTAGCGCCTCATGAAACTAATCTCCCGGACTCTCTTCTGTGTTCAGGGTAGCTTAATGTTTCAATTTCTTCAGAAAGGAAGATACAAAGTAAAACTTCAAATTGCCTCGTAACGACAAAACGACACAAGTCATAAAGCGGTTGAGTAAGCCCTTAAACATGAACGACCTCAACAAAGTCAGTGAGTGGCAAATACGATTCTTATCGTACTTCATACAAAATAAAGCCAAGGATGATCAAAAGAGTGTTGTTTCAGAAAAGACGGAAAATTAGGAATTGTCAGCATAGACTAACCTAAACAAGTCCACGTGTCCCAGAATTGTTGAGAATGTTTCTTCTTCTTCTTCGCGTTCGTTCTTTACGACCAATTTTAATTACTCTTTGTGATATGTTTGATCTTTACAAGAACGTGTATACGTTGCACATTGGTTTGATAGGCCCCTAAACGCATAGATTTCTACACGTTTAGGACATGTGCATCCGATTTCAGCCAAACCTCCTTAGTCGCCTCTTACGACATGCATGGCAGGTAACAGTGGTTCTATTCTTTACAGCCCAAATTTGGGCCCCGGTAACCACTCGGGCGGAATGTTCCTTATATAGAACGGTCTCACCACAGTCAGAAAATCTGATAGAGAAGTCAAATCTTCACTAGTTGTCACTTGTAGATGATATTCCGAGGGGCAGAGGCATGGACGAAATATTTCCAGTAAGCTCACAGCAAGTGGTCTGGACTACAAGTTACCAGACTACATATCAATACTTGAGCATCTAAACTACAAGTACCTCTGAAGTTGGAGAAGGACCCGCCTGTATGGCGGGAGACACTGATAAAAATGAAAGCAGGCCTTCCCGCAGAAATAAGTAAAAAGTGTCATACCAGGCGCCCTGACTACGCCTGAATTCATAGCGATCAAACGCAGATCTCAGCCCCCGTGCACGAACTCTGTAGCACCGGCGAGGGTCCCCGATGTAATTTTGAAGATGGTGAAGATATTTTGTAAGAGTTTTATTTTAAATCTTTTTTAATGAATATTTTCGGGCAGCGGTTTTTCAATCTGCTAGTTTCGAGATGTTGTACATTTTGAATGGTTCATTTACGCGTAAAACTGAAGACGGGGCCTACGTTTTATCGTCCGTCTCCGATAAGATTAGAAACTCGATCTCACCTACACTGAGATCAGCTATCTCTGAAAAAATCACGATTTCTCCACGAGGGAGCGAACCGAGTACCTTTGGAGATAGAGGCAATCACCTAACCGCTAGGCCACAGTGACCCTCTGTGCTTCTTCTTCTTCTCTTCCACCATTGACTTCTTTATAGAAGTGTTGCCGGGTGAAACGTAGTGATCTTGTGTGTGCTTGTTCTTCTCTTCCACCATTTACTTCTTTATAGAAGTGTTGGGTGTGAAACGTAGTGATCTTGTGTGTGCTTGTTCTTCTCTTCCACCATTTACTTCTTTATAGAAGTGTTGGATGTGAAACGTAGTGATCTTGTGTGTGCTTGTTCTTCTCTTCCACCATTTACTTCTTTATAGAAGTGTTGGAGGGTGAAACGTAGTGATCTTGTGTGTGCTTTTTAAAGGCACTTTGTAAGCTGATATTCATGTTCGTAATGCTGTTCTTGATGCCGTCGCTCCATCTTTTGCGTGGTCTTCCTCTTGCCTTGTACTCATTATACTTTTTCTGTGACCCTCTGTGCTACTCTCACAAAATGTCGTCACAAGGACGAACGCCTCTATATGATGATTATATTGCGATTCCTCTCTCTCTCTCTCTTAGACAATTCTGGTAGTTTCTTGACTTAATAAACACACTGAAATGTCTAACATTGCACATTGTCAAAGAACGTACGCATCAACTATATGACACATACCATCACGCACTATTCTATACCCATTTGGTCGACACTTCCCCTCCTGTATTTTGTCAAACAATGTTGCTATCACATATAAAGTTGACACAAGTATTAAGCCAGATACAACAATTAAAAATATTTCACTAATTACAAAATATTCGAAAGTTCATCCCAGGATAATGCCCCCTGGAGAATGAAGATACAACAAATATGCAGCATTATCTCCCATGATGATATGATAATTAGAATCACATCTATTGCTGAAATTAGATGCCAGCTTCAAGTGACTGATTCAAATTAGATGTCAACTAAACCTGACTGACACGTTAAGCTTTGAAAACTGGAACTCGATGTAATTGCGTGATCACAGAAATTGTGTTTAAGCTCAACACTAAGATGGTTTCAATTTACTGTCAAAGGAAAAAAGTGATGAAAGAAACGCTGGATGAGGAGGGGGAGGGGGTGGAAGAGCTTAAGCTTTTCTAATACAAGAATAATATATACATAGGCGTCATTAGCTAGGGTGACAGGGGGGACACTTGACTGCTGCCCCTGGAATATGCAGAGTCCGTTACGAGGGACATGCTGTCTTGGATTGTGAGCACTGTAATATATATATATATATATTCCTCTCGTACCGTCATACGTAACATAGGGCCAATGTAACATACGTTACATAATTTCTCCATCCCGCTCTGTCCTGGGCAACTAGGTCAATCTGTTCGATGGAATTTAATCCGATATTTCTCGCCTCGCTCAGCAAAGTTCGAATGTGCACAATCAAAGACAGACAAGTGCCCCACCCCCTCCCTCTCATATTGCCATTAAGTGTAGATTAACCGATTATATAAATGAGTGTAGACTATTCGATTACATAAATGAGTGTAGACTATTCGATTACATAAATGAGTGTAGATTTTTCGATTATATAAATGAGTGTAATTTTCGATTTTATAAACTGTAGATTTTTCGATTATATAAATGACTGTAGATTTTTCGATTATATAAATGAGTGTAGATTTTTCGATTATATAAATGACTGTAGATTTTTCGATTATATAAATGACTGTAGATTTTTCGATTATATAAATGAGTGTAGATTTTTCGATTATATAAATGACTGTAGATTTTTCGATTATATAAATGACTGTAGATTTTTGATTATATAAATACTGTAGATTTTGATTATATAAATGACTGTAGATTTTGATTATATAAATGACTGTAGATTTTTGATTATATAAATGAGTGTAGATTTTGATTATAAATGACTAGATTTGATTATATAAATGAGTGTAGATTTTTGATTATATAAATGATGTAATTTGATTATGTAGATTTTGATTATATAAATGAGTGTAGATTATTCGATTATACCAATGTGTTGGAAGAAGCAAAGTCTATCAGAAAAACCTCCACGTAAGGTCAGGAGTAAGATTAAGACAAGGATGCGTACTATCTCCGCTGCTGTTCATCACATATATTGATCCCAAAACTGTTCAACAGCAAACACCAGTGAAGGAAACAACCTTGGAGAACTCTTAAACGAATTCCTTTTTTGCAGACGACCAGACAATCATATAAACAACAGAAGAACAGCTACATAAACACAATAACAGACTCCTGTTAACATGTAATGAATAAAATATGAGAATAAACATCGACAAAACAGAAGTAATGACATTCTCTAGAGAGGAAAACGCTACCAATATCTCCATCGACAAATTCCTATTAAAACAAGTTAAATATTGTACATATCTAGGGAGCAGTTTTTCAGCAAACGGAAGAATAGCTAACGAACTCCAACATAGATGCAATAAAGCAAATAAAATGATAGGGCAAATGTCACCAATCTTGAAATGCAAACATGTCACCATGAACTCTAAAAGGGTATTGTTCAACACAAGCTTTCTCCCAGCATTATGCTCTCAGTGCCAAACCTGGACGCTGACAACAAATGATAGAAGAAAACTAGTCATGACAGAGATGAAGTGTCTACGAAGAATGCTGGGGGTATCAAGAAAAGACAGGTTTAGAAATAAAGACATCAGGAAAACAAAGTGTGTATAACATCAGTACTAAACTTCATCAAGAAACAACAAATTAAATTATTCGGTCACATAAGCAGATTACCAACAGACAGTGCGTCCCAAAGAGCAATGATACTCCGATACAGTAGATACAAATCAAAATGTCCACAAAGAGACAGAGCGATTGTGGTAGGGGACTGGGAAGCTACCTAGTAAACAGAAAGTGGACGTGCTGGTCTACTTGTATGCGTATAACTGGCACAACGTACAATCGCTTTTAGGCTCAGATCACATACAAATCACAGAGTGGTTAACAAGTGTTCGATATGGAAAGTTCAAAGAGAAGAAGATATGAAAGCTTGAACAAGATAATTATCAACAAATGTTTACCAATACTTGAACAATATATTTATCAACGAATGTTTACAAACTTGAAAGATATTTATCAACGAATGTTTACAAAACTTGTACAAGATATTTATCAACGAATGTTTACAAAACTTGTACAAGATATTTATCAACGAATGTTTACAAAACTAGTACAAGATATTTATCAACGAATGTTTACAAAATTTGGGCAGCAGAATACGAATGTGTTTGTAAAATGTTTACAATTATGCTGATTATGTTCTTGACGTTACGTTGATTTTAATGTTTAATATTGATATTATGTTACAAAATATGTAATTGTAATATTGAACGACAGTTGATATTTAGATCTCCGTATACTGGTAAGATAATAGCAAGACGTTCAGCGTCTAATGTTGTTAAGATGGACATGATTGTACATAATCAATCATTCATTGACACAAGTTCATGGACTTTTTTCGTCTCTCAAATCCTCTGTTTCTCTCACTCTCTGTATCTTCTCTCTTTCTCACGATCTCTGTTTCTACCTCTTGTCACTCTTTGTTTCTCTCATTCATCTCTGCCTCCTCTCCAACTACCTCTCTGTGCTGATTCCTGTACTAGTTAGAATTCTTTAACTGTTTTCATCAATAATTTATACAGAATGTAAGCAACATTTGTTGTATTTTCCTGAGATATTTATTGATTTCTTGCAGCTTTTTGTAACCTTAGTTTAATGTCCTTTTTGGCTATGATAGTTGAATGTCCTATCCTGTTGTTGTTCTGTACTAGTTATGCATGTCCTATCCTGTTGTTATCCTGTACTAGTTATGCATGTCCTATCCTCTGTTGTTATCCTGTACTATTATGCATGTCCTATCTCTGTTGTTATCCTGTACTAGTTATGCATGTCCTATCTCTGTTGTTATCCTGTACTAGTTATGCATGTCCTATCTCTGTTGTTATCCTGTACTAGTTATGCATGTCCTATCTCTGTTGTTATCCTGTACTAGTTATGCATGTCCTATCTTGTTGTCCTGTACTAGTTATGCATGTCCTATCTCTGTTGTTGTCCTGTACTAGTTATGATGTCCTATCTTCTGTTGTTATCCTGTACTAGTTCTTTGTTATCCTGTACTAGTTATGCATGTCCTATCTTGTTGTCCTGTACTAGTTATGCATGTCCTACCTATCTTGTTGTCCTGTACTAGTTATGAATGTCTACCTATGTTGTTGTCCTGTACTAGTTATGCATGTCTTAAGCTATGTTGTTGTCCTGTACTACTTATGAATGTCCTACCTCTGTTATTGTCCTGTACTACTTATGAATATCCTATCCCTGCTGCTGTCATGCCCTAGTTATATATATCTATGTTTGAGTTTAGTCTTCAAACCACGGCATGTTAGTTCTCCATATTTTGGTAACATGGCAACTGTTTGTTTTCTTTCCTCAATCCGACTATTACGTAATTTCTCAAATTTTTCTATATTGAAATTTGGCTTCCAATGTATAAAGAGAGAGAGAGAGAGAGACATAGAGAGAGAGAGATAGCAAACGAGAGAGAGTTCTATGGCTTGGAAACATGGAGGACAACAAAAGAAGCCACCAGAAAAACTACAGACCTTCATAAATGGATGTTTACGTAGAATAGAGGGACTGAGATTGTATGATAAGATTACGAACGAGGAACTCAGAGAAAGAATAAAGCAGATACCAGTGGAGAAAGAGCTCCACTGTTTCTGATAGTCTCTCTATCTTGTGAGCTTTTTCTGGTAGTCTCTCTATCTTGTGAGCTTTTTCTGATAGTCTCTCTATCTTGTGAGCTTTTTCTGGTAGTCTCTCTATCTTGTGAGCTGTTTCTGGTAGTCTCTCTATCTTGTGAACTGTTTCTGATAGTCTCTCTATCTTGTGAGCTGTTTCTGGTAGTCTATCTATCTTGTGAGCTGTTTCTGGTAGTCTCTCTATCTTGTGAACTGTTTCTGATAGTCTCTCTATCTTGTGAGCTGTTTCTGTAGTCTATCTATCTTGTGAGCTGTTTCTGTAGTCTCTCTATCTTGTGAGCTGTTTCTGTAGTCTCTCTGTCTTGTGAGCTGTTTCTGATAGTCTATCTTGTGAGCTGTTTCTGGTAGTCTCTCTATCTTGTGAGCTGTTTCTGATAGTTCTCTATCTTGTGAGCTGTTTCTGATAGTCTCTCTATCTTGTGAGCTGTTTCTGATAGTCTCTCTATCTTGTGAGCTGTTTCTGTAGTCTATCTTGTGAGCTGTTTCTGTAGTTTCTCTATCTTGTGAGCTGTTTCTGATAGTCTCTCTATCTTGTGAGCTGTTTCTGATAGTCTCTCTATCTTGTGAGCTGTTTCTGATAGTCTCTCTATCTTGTGAGCTGTTTCTGATAGTCTCTCTATCTCGTGAGCTGTTTCTGATAGTCTCTCTATCTTGTGAGCTGTTTCTGATAGTCTCTCTATCTTGTGAGCTGTTTCTGGTAGTCTCTCTATCTTGTGAGCTGTTTCTGGTAGTTTCTCTATCTTGTGAGCTGTTTCTGATAGTCTCTCTATCTTGTGAGCTGTTTCTGATAGTCTCTCTATCTTGTGAGCTGTTTCTGATAGTCTCTCTATCTTGTGAGCTGTTTCTAATAGTCAATATTGTCCTACCCATCTACAAAATGATTTATTAAAAGACTGATGTCATCAGCACAAACCAGATCGTACAGAGCAGACGTTAGAGTCCATCTAAAGCAGTAGTTCTTACCTTGACAGGCACGTCCCTAAGAAAGACTGAGGCTGTATTAGGGTAGGCGTGAGTCTGTATCAGGGGAGAATTGAGGCTGTATCAAGGGAGGAGTGAGGCTGTATCAGGGGAGAATTGAGGTTGTATCAAGGGAGGAGTGAATCTGTATCAAGGGAGGATTGAGGCTGTATAAGGGGAGGCGTGAGGCTGTATCAACGTAGGCGTGAAACGTTAGGACAATCTAGCGGACTGCGTGTTTTAAATAAATTGCCACATTGCTGTCTGTGGCTTAGCGGTAGTGAACTTGATCCCAACCAAAGAGTATCCGGTTCTAAATCTGCGACGGGCAGTTTGGAAGCAAATTTGTTCCAGTTGATTTTTCGAACCGTAAAAATAGACCTCACCGTTCAGAAAGCAAAGACAAACTTCTGAACGTATAAGCGGTCTCTAGAAAATTATCGATTCTTTTATTGTGTTCAATAGCGACGTCCTGTTAAGGATATCCCACGATTTTCATGTTCAATAAGTTTCTATACAAACTTATTTTTCCAGTTGAAATACGTTTCTGCTTTTATTAACAATGTCAGTTCATCATTTCTGTAGAAAACATAATCAAGAACATCATTGATTTTGTTTCATGTTGACATTTTTTCTCAAATTGTGTGCCCCCAACTGTAGTTTTTTTAACGTTTCCATTTCTCACTCAAGTATTGTGTTTAAGATATGTGTTATAAGCTCAGATTGTATTTAGAGATGTGCTGTTATAAAGCTCAGATTGTGTTTAAGGATAGTGTGCTGTTATAAAGCTCAGATTGTGTTTAAAGGATAGTGCTGTTATAAAGCTCAGATTGTATTTAAAGGATATTAGCTGATGTTATAAAGCTCAGATTGTATTTAAAGTATAGTGATGTTATAAAGCTCAGATTGTGTTTAAAGGTTAGTGATGTTATAAAGCTCAGATTGTATTTAAAGTATAGTGATGTTATAAAGCTCAGATTGTGTTTAAAGGTTAGTGATGTTATAAAGCTCAGATTGTATTTAAAGTATAGTGATGTTATAAAGCTCAGATTGTGTTTAAAGATTAGTGATGTTATAAAGCTCAGATTGTATTTAAAGTATAGTGATGTTATAAAGCTCAGATTGTGTTTAAAGGTTAGTGATGTTATAAAGCTCAGATTGTATTTAAAGTATAGTGATGTTATAAAGCTCAGATTGTGTTTAAAGGTTAGTGATGTTATAAAGCTCAGATTGTATTTAAAGTATAGTGATGTTATAAAGCTCAGATTGTGTTTAAAGGTTAGTGATGTTATAAAGCTCAGATTGTATTTAAAGTATAGTGCTGTTATAAAGCTCAGATTGTGTTTAAAGGTTAGTGCTGTTATAAAGCTCAGATTGTATTTAAAGAGTTGACTTACTTACTTAATCCCGTCATGCCTAGTGACACATGGGGCTTCAGAAAGGACTTTCCATGCTCTCCTGTCCGGTGCAACCTTCAGCGCAGAGCCCCACGTCAGAGATGCGGTGTCCAGTTCCTCTTCCATCATGCGCCTCCATGTTGTCCGTGGTCTGCCTTTCTTTCTCTTTCCTTCTGGTGTCCAAGTGAGGGCTATCCTTGCAGGCATTTCTTGTCTCATTCTCATAACATGTCCGAGCCATTTCCATCTTCTCTTTTGAGTATGTCATTCATTGCCTCTTGTCTTGTATCTTGGAGTAGTTGGTTAATTTAAAGGTTAGTGCTGTTATAAAGCTCAGATTGTGTTTAGGATAGTGCTGTTATAAAGCTCAGATTAAGGAACATTTTTTCTATCTTCTCTTCTTTCGGAAAATGCAGATAATTCGTCTGTAAATAAGAGGAGAGGGAGCTTGGGAGTCTTGTCTAATCTTCAAGGTTAGGGGAAAGAAGGGACACCAGCTGAAAAAGGTTGAGAACCATCGATCTCACGTTTGTATTTCTTTTCCTTTTGTAACTTCTGTCACCAACCAATCAATGATCAGATAAATATTTGACTGACCGACTTTGTTGTTCAAAACGATTTGATCCTGTCTGATAGTTACACAATACTTGGGTATCGACATTGTCTTTATAATGCATTGATTGATGGCTATCCTCATCATCATTGCACTTCGATGAGTAACCATGTGTGCTCCGATCCCTTTCCCACACAGACAGATCTCAGTGCATGAACTCCGTAGCACCGACAGAGTCCATGCAGTAATTTAGAATATGGTAAAAATATTTTGTAGCCTTTTTTTTCAAATAAGTTTTGAAGGGGCAGCGGATTTCCAGCCTGCTATTCTCGATTTTAATACTGTCAAGGTTTTTTTATGTGCTCAGTTTGAACACTGTACCTACGTTTTATATCCTCCAATAGGACTAGGAACTCGATCTCACCTACACTGAGATCAGGGATCTGGAAAAATAAATATCCTAATAGATCCACGAGGGAGCGAATAAGATACAAGCTTAGAGAATCACAGATACCCCCAAACTCATTGATCACATTGTCTATTTTGATCGTCTACCACAAAGATGTCAGAGGCTCCGACACATATTTTCGGATTTAGTTGCTAAAAACTATTTGTCAAAGTTCACATAGAATGTACAAAGTTTACATAAAATGTACAAAGCTCACATAAAATGTACAAAACTCACATAAAATGTACAAAGTTCACATAAAATGTACAACTTTCACATAAAATGTACAAAATTCACAAAAAATATACAAAGTTCACATAAAATGTACAAAGTTCACATAAAATGTACAACGTTCACATAAAATGTACAAAGTTCACATAAAATGAACAACTTTCACATAAAATGTACAACTTTCACATAAAATATACAAAGTTCACATAAAATGTACAAAACTCACATAAAATATACAAAGTTCACATAAAATGTACAAAATTCACATAAAATGTACAAAATTCACATAAAATATACAAAGTTCACATAAAATGTACAAAACTCACATAAAATGTACAAAGTTCACATAAAATGTACAAAGTTCACATAAAATGTACAAAGTTCACATAAAATGTACAAAACTCACATAAAATGTACAAAGTTCACATAAAATGTACAAAGTTCACATAAAATGTACAAAAACTCACATAAAATGTACAACTTTCACATAAAATGTACAAAATTCACATAAAATATACAAAGTTCACATAAAATGTACAAAGTTCACATAAAATGTACAACGTTCACATAAAATGTACAAAGTTCACATAAAATGTACAAAGTTCACATAAAATGTACAAAATTCATATGGAATGTACAAAGTTCACATAAAATGTCAGAAGCTCACATAAAATGAATAACGTTCACATAAAATGTACAAAGTTCACATAAAATGTACAAAGTTCACATAAAATGTACGAAGCTCACATAAAATGAACAAAGTTCACATAAAATGTTCAAAGTTCACATAAAATGTACGAAGCTCACATAAAATGAACAAAGTTCATATAAAATGTACAAAGTTCACGTAGAATGTACTATTCAATATGTTATTCCTTTTGAAGAATTTATCGTAGCGTGTAAATATGTTCCCTACATGATTTCCCTTTTCCTGAATGAATCCTTGCTTGTCGTTCTCACTAATTTTCCTGTCTACTGCTCAAGTTATTCTCTTGGGATTCATGAAGCCCAAGCTCATTACTGACTGGAAGGGTTAATCTTCTCTAGTTCTCTCTTTGATATTCTTTTATTTAATAGTTTGATGATGTTTTCTTTCTCTCATTCTTCTGGAATGTCTTCATTCACATTTTCTGCACAAATCTTTCTAAGAGGTTTTTAAGTTTTGTAGTCTACTTTCAAAAACACAATGAAGAACTCCAATATGTAGAGAGCTACGAATATCTGGGTTCAATAGTTAACAATAACGGTGACTGCTCCAAAGAGATCTCAAAAAGATTGGCAATAGCAATCAAGAAGTTAAACACAATGAAGAACATGTGGCAAAGCACCAGCAAAATACTCAAATTAAAAATATCGAGAGTATGCATTTTCCCAGTGGCTACTTATGGTTGTGAATCATGAATTATTACACAAAAATTAAGAACGAAAATCCAGTCCTTCGAAACTAAATGCTATAGAAAGATCCTACGAATACCATGGACAGAAAAAGAAAAAACACTGATGTCCTGAAAGAACTAAATGTTAAAGAGAATTGGCTGATAAACAACATACTATGCAGAAAAATTGCATACTTTGGTCACATCAAGCGTCACGATGGCTTGGAAGGAACAATACTAGAGGGTAGGGTCTCAAGACGCAGAAGCAGACCAAGAAGAAGATGGCTATAAGATATTAAAGAAACCATAAATATGGCCATCGACGAAGTGGGTGAACTGGCTAGAGACAGAGTGAATTTCAAATGTGCTACAAAGAGAGCAACGTCCTATAAAGGATACGCACCTTGATGATGATTCTACTTTCAACAAATGCAGTGGTTTGGACATTTAATGAGAATGAAATACAACCAACCACCAATAGCAGCATACAATAAAAAGAGATCGGGTACTAGAGCTAAGGAAGACCAAGAAAAAGATGGATAGATAATATTAAGACACACTACATAAACACGGATATAAAACAACAAGGCGACTCATCTAGCCCTAGAACGCAAATTAAAACTCCCATCCCTACGCTTAACGGCAAAAGTGGACAGCCAACTACATCTTCTACCTGGGAATAGACAATAGACAATTCTACTTTCAACATCTTTGATCAGATATCATTTCTACCTAGTATTTTGTTTATCTTTTATTCGTTTATAGACTCATTTGTATTTGTTTCTGAGATAGACAGATGGTTTATAGCCAAATATTCTTCCGTCTTCTCTGCTATATTGATAAGCAAACAAGTTATTGCTACGGCTGGCAACGCATTAAGCGTACTGAGAATCATGACGGTTGCTGACATTGAGCAACGCCTTCTTGTGCTCCTGTAACAAGGCATTGTTGTGTCACGTATAGAATATGCATGTACTATCCTAACGATTATGATACGAATTGGCAAAGCAACATCAGCTTTTAAAAGTCTAAATAAAATATGGAACTGCAAGTTATATAGTATTAAAACTAAATTAAGAATTTTCAATTCAAATGTTGTATCAATCCTAACATATGATAGCGAGAGTTGGAAAATGACTAAAGATACAGAAAGCAAGTTGAATGCATTTGAAAATAGATGTCTGCGAAAAATAATGAATATAAAATGAAACGAATTCAGGAGAAGTGATGAAATCAGAGACATGTCTGCTCAACCACTAGTGACAACTGTTATAAGAAAGAGAAGATGGAGATATGTTGGACCTTGAGGAGAAATAATCAAAGAATATCAAAGCAGGCATTGAAGTGGGATGCAAAGGGTTCAAGAAAGAGAGGACGACCTAAGGAGACAATGAAACGGACTTTGCTGAGAGAGGCAAGAAATATCGGTCTCAGTTCCATAGAGGAGATTGAGCAAGTTGCCCACATAGAGTGGTATGGAGAAAGTACTTGCAGGCCCGATGTAACGTATAATGGTACGAGAGGAATTATTATTATTATTATTATCCTAACGACTAGTCCTACGCAAACTGTTTCGAAAGGAAACAATTCTGAATGGGGCTATGCGCATCATTCTGGGATGCACCAATTCTGAATGGGGCCATGCGCATCATTCTGGGATGCACCAATTCTGAATGGGGCCATGCGCATCATTCTGGGATGCACCAATTCTGAATGGGGCCATGCGCATCATTCTGGGATGCACCAATTCTGAATGGGGCCATGCGCATCATTCTGGGATGCACCAAAGATACACCACGAGGGGCAATGAGTTCACCCCCCTAACTTCTAACAGAATTGAAACTTGTTGAATGGTTCAATCTTATCTTCTTCTTCTTCTGCGATCGTTCTTCACGGCCAATTTGATCATTCTTATTGTGATGTATAATTGGTCCACTGGCAAGAACAGAGTGATCTACGTCGGGACGATTGTGCGCCCATGATGACTAGGCCCGCCGTCCGTTTTCAGCCAGCTTTTGATTTACTAGGGTGAACTTTCCTAGGTACGATCCTTTCGGATCTACGCCTTTACGATCAACTTTGCCGTATATTTGGGCTTTGTGATCTACACCAGGACAGTGAGTTACGCTGCTTTACCCGTTCTGACTGAGAAATATTTCTCGGGGCTTGTCAGCTT
The DNA here is from genome assembly GCA_020796225.1 of Arion vulgaris. Lineage (NCBI taxonomy): Eukaryota > Metazoa > Mollusca > Gastropoda > Stylommatophora > Arionidae > Arion > Arion vulgaris. The sequence goes on from CM036770.1 coordinate 27,688,080, forward strand.
GTCCTCGGACGACGTCTTACTCGTATAAAACACCGTGTAAAGTATCGGCCTTCGCCAATGTTCAGGACCCGGACTTCCTGTCTGATCCGTACATTGTCGGCCTTGCTTTGCCGTACATTTTTGAGTTTGATCCGGAGAAGGAACATTCTCAGCCTTTTCTAGACGCGCTTTGGTACGTGGCAATTTTCAATTAACCTCGAAAGGCACCGGCATGGGTCCCAGTAAAAACAATGTAGAGGGTCGTTTCAGTAGGCGCTATCAACGCAACTGAGGATTTTGCGCCCGCCACCATCACCCGCTTCAGTTATTCCGGGGATGTTAGTTACGACTGCAATCGAACCTTGCCCGGTTGCCCCAAGGCTGGCAGTTCCTTTAGGTATCACCAACCTCAGTTCTTCTGGGGATGTTCATTTTCAATCGCACAGTACCTTGCACGGTTTTCCCAGGGCGGGTAGTTTCGTTATGCACTAAAACGCAACTTGTTCTTTTGCGCTCGGCAAACCTTGCCCAGTACATGTATCTGAAATAGGCCACCGATGCGGAGTCAGCTGCAATCTTCTCTCGCACCGACACGAGGGTAGACTTTTATTCGTTACGGTCCTGTTTTATTTATTCTTGCCGACGGGCTGGCAATGTTTGCCCCCTCCTCAGGGCTTCAATCTTCGCCCTTCGTGGGCACACGTTTCGTCACTGGATGCACCTCTCATCCATGTCAGAGACTTTTGGTTGCTGTTTCGTTACGTTTAGGAACTTGGGCAATATCTTGTTGGACATCGGTCAGGAGATTTGTGCATTTTGTTAGTATGGATCTATTTTGCATTTCCGTACTTGCACTGCTACCACTACCAGTAGTTCTCCCCGATCCCTGCCCTCTTAGCCAGACCGGAACCAGAGTCTGTTTCCAGGGTCACCGCGTGGAGGTTGGGGGCAGGGTCTTGGTTAGCTCACCCCCTCGCTAACCCTAGCTCATGTTACCACCATAACCTCATGAACCTTTGACCTCTAATCTTATCTAAAAAAAAATCAATGCAAACAATAAACATCCCCTCCATGAAGAACTCATTAAGGAGAAAGAATGGAGACTCAAGAGAGGCAGATCATGGCTGAGTCAGGCGGGGAGGTACCATTGGAAAACAAATATGTGAACATTCCTGAATTGAATCAGAAGATAAATGGATTGCTGTAATTCAATAATTCTGAGAAACAATAAATTGTGAACTACATTGAGAAAAACAATAAATTGTGAACTACATTGAGACAAACAATAAATTGTGAACTACATTGAGACAAACAAGCGATGAAAGCGTTATTATCTAATAACGATATTTTAGTGTACTGTCATTAGAAGACGAATTGTTAATTCGACGAACCAATCTTGCGTATCTAAATGTATTCAGATAATAGCCAATCAATAACACACAAACTATACCCCCTTCCCCTTCCCCATCCCCAAACTCTATAGAGAATATGATCACAGATTACTAATAGCAATAATTGCAAGAGCACAAAGGAGAAGTTTACAGTAAATAAAACATGAACAATTAATATGTAAAAAAAATAGCAAATACTTTTTCTACGTCTATTACTTGCAATCAAATATTTATTTAGTGTAAAAGGATTTGTTAAAATTCAATATCTAATTGCATTTTGGTGAACAATAAAACTATATGGTGTACAAACTGTTACTATACTTTCAAAATGTATTCTCTCTAGTTTTTAAACTGATAGAGGAGGCATAGTTCCCGACTAGAGGTATTATCATAATCATCATCGTCATCATCATCATCGTCATCATCATCATCATCATCGTCGTTATCATCATCATCATCGTCATCATCATCGTTGTCATCATCGTCGTCATCATCATCATCATCTCGTTATCTCATCATCTCATCATCATCGTCATCATCGTCATCATCATCGTCTCATCATCGTCGTCATCATCATCATCTCTCATCATTATCATCATCTCATCATCATCAGTCATCATCATCATCTACATCATCATCATCATCATCTACATCATCATCATCATCATCGTCATCATCATCATCATCGTCATCATCATCATCGTCATCATCATCATCATCGTCATCATCATCATCATCATCGTCATCAACATCATCATCATCATCATCGTCATCATCATCATCATCGTCATCATCATCATCATCATCGTATCGTCATCATCATATCATCATCATACGTCGTCATCATCATCATCATCATCGTCATCATCTCATCATCATCATCATCATCATCGTTGTCATATCATCATCATCATCATCATCATCATCATCATCATCATCATCATCATCATCATCATCGTTGTCATATCGTCATCATCATCATCATCTTCATCATCATCATCATCATCATCATCATCATCTGCATCATCATCATCATCTTCATCATCATCATCATCATCATCATCATCATCATCATCCGTCATCATCGTCGTCATCATATCATCATCATCATCATCATCATCATCATCATCATCGTGTCATATCGTCATCATCATATCATCATCATCATCATCATCTTCATCATCATCATCATCATCATCATCATCATCACGTCGTCATCATACTCGTCATCATATCATCTCATCATCATCATCGTCGTCATGATCATCATCGTCATCATCATCATCTTCATCATCATCATCTTCATCATCATCATCTATCATCATCATTATCTCATCATTCATCATCACCATCTCATCTCATCATCATCATCATCAATCATCATATTCATCATATCATCATCTATCTCATCATCATATCATCATCATCATCATCACTTATATCATCATCATATCATTACATACATCACTATATGTATCATATCACATATTACTCACATCATCATCAATCATCATAATCATCATTATCATCATCATCGTCATCATCATCATCATCGTCGTCATCATCATCATCGTCGTCATCATCATCAAACAGCTTGTCCTGAGCAAAACCTTTCCACCGTAACATCTTATGAATTCTCTCTCTCATAGATCAGATGTCCTATCTCTGCAGCCGTCATGCTCAAATCATCAGTTACATCCTAAGACCATCTTCTCCGTGGTCTTCCTTCTCTCGTCGTGATGACTCCTTATATAATGATCCTCTCCATCCCTTCATGTCTTTTTTATGATCCTCTCCATCCCTTCATGTCTTTTATGATCCTCTCATCCTTCATGTCTTTTTATGATCCTCTCCATCCTTCATGTCTTTTATGTGTCCAGCATATTTTCTTATTTGTAGCATCAGCCAGTTTTCTTTGATTTTGAGTTCTTTTCTGGATAGATCTATTTGTTCTCTTCTCTGTCTATGATCTACGGAGGACTCTTCTGTAACATTTATATTCAAAAGCACATATATGTTTTTCCCACTGCTTTGTTAAGTGTCCACGTTTCACATCCATATGTTGTCACTGGGAATATTCATGCTTGTAGTTTTCTGTTCATTATCATATGTATAATAGTAAACCACATTTCTGTGGCACTCAGAGATTTTTCGATCTATGGACAGTGAACAGACAGATCGAAAAATCTCTGAGGGCCACAGAAATGTGGTTTTACAGAATATTGATGAGAATCCCATGGACTGCTAAAATGACTAATGTTGAGGTGTTGAATGAGGTCAAGACACAGAGAAAGCTTATCATCAATATAAGAAAGAGGCAGTCATCATTTGTTGTGCATGTGATAAGGAGGGGAGGTTTAGAACACATTGTAACAACCGGTAAAATCTAGGGTAGACGAGACAGAGGAAGACAGAGAGAGAAAATTTTGAATAGCCTAACGTCATGGCACGGTAGAGCGTCAACTTCTGAGTTGATAGCAAATACCAACGACATAGATTTGTGGAGATCCATGATCGCCTTCGCCAGCAGGCACGGCACCTGATGATGATGATAATATGTATGCTTGTAGTATTCTGTTCGCTATAATATGTAATCAACACGTCATCTCTCTGTTTTTAATCTAACATGAAACTAACACACACTATAAAATACACAAACACGATTCAAACCGACACGCATTTGGACAGGTTTCTCTAATTGTTTTTCATGTTCTCATCAATGATTTATTTTGTCAATCAAGCAATCAATCAGCTGTTCCAAGATTGCAATCGAGCTTCGATGTAGATTAGTATCTCTCTCTCTCACACACTCTCTCTCTCTCACACTCTCTCTCACTCTGTTTCTCTCTCTCTCTCTCTCTGGGATGTTACTAATAAATCTAAATGTCTGAGTTATATTTATACTTCCCCGATGCTAGACAGAGAATGACAGAACAAGATATGTCCAAACTTTCCATCTTACATACAACGTGTTTGCGAAAGATCTTACCCGTGTTCTGGCCAAATACTATCTCTAACCAAGAACTACTTGCACAGTGTTAACAAGAGAATATGAGCACCATCATCTTCTTCTTCTTTGCGTTCGTTCTTTACGACCAATTTTAATCACTCTTTGTAATATGTTTGATCTTTGCCAAGAACGTGTATACGTTGCTCATTGGTTTGGTAGGCCCCTAAACGCATATACTTCTACACTTTTATGACACGTGCATCAGATTTAAGCCAAACCTCCTTAGTCGCCTCTTACGACATGCATGCCTTAGTCGCCTCTTACGACATGCATGGCAGGTAACAGTGGTTCTATTCTTTACACCCCAATTTTGGTCCCCGGTAACCACTCGAGTGACACCATCATACAAAAGTTACCTCTAACCAAGAACTGCTTGCACAGTGTCAACAAGAGAATATGAACACCATCATCCAAAAGTTATCTCTAACCAAGAACTGCTTGCACAGTGTCAACAAGAGAATATGAACACCATCATCCAAAAGTTATCTCTAACCAAGAACTGCTTGCACAGTGTCAACAAGAGAATATGAATACCATCATCCAAAAGTTACCTCTAACCAAGAACTGCTTGCACAGTGTCAACAAGAGAATATGAACACCATCATCCAAAAGTTATCTCTAACCAAGAACTGCTTGCACAGTGTCAACAAGAGAATATGAATACCATCATCCAAAAGTTACCTCTAACCAAGAACTGCTTGCACAGTGTCAACAAGAGAATATGAACACCATCATACAAAAGTTACCTCTAACCAAAAACTGCTTGCACAGTGTCAACAAAAGAATATGAACACCATCATACACAAGTTATCTCTAACCAAAAACTGCTTGCACAGTGTCAACAAAAGAATATGAACACCATCATACAAAAGTTATCCTGAACCAAGAACTGCTTACACAGTGTTAACAAGAGAATATGAACACCATCATACAAAAGTTATCCTGAACCAAGAACTGCTTACACAGTGTTAACAAGAGAATATGAACACCATCATCCAAAAGTTATCTCTAACCAAAAACTGCTTGCACAGTGTCAACAAAAGAATATGAACACCATCATACAAAAGTTATCCTGAACCAAGAACTGCTTACACAGTGTCAACAAGAGAATATGAACACCATCATACAAAAGTTACTCTAACTAAAAACTGCTTGCACAGTGTCAACAAAAGAATATGAACACCATCATCCAAAAGTTACCTCTAACCAAGAACTGCTTGCACAGTGTCAACAAGAGAATATGAACACCATCATACAAAAGTTACCTCTAACCAAAAACTGCTTGCACAGTGTCAACAAAAGAATATGAACACCATCATCCAAAAGTTATCTCTAACCAAGAACTGCTTGCACAGTGTCAACAAGAGAATATGAACACCATCATACAAAAGTTACCTCTAACCAAAAACTGCTTGCACAGTGTCAACAAAAGAATATGAACACCATCATACACAAGTTATCTCTAACCAAAAACTGCTTGCACAGTGTCAACAAAAGAATATGAACACCATCATACAAAAGTTATTCTGAACCAAGAACTGCTTACACAGTGTTAACAAGAGAATATGAACACCATCATACAAAAGTTATTCTGAACCAAGAACTGCTTACACAGTGTTAACAAGAGAATATGAACACCATCATACAAAAGTTATCCTGAACCAAGAACTGCTTACACAGTGTTAACAAGAGAATATGAACACCATCATCCAAAAGTTATTCTAACAAAACTGCTTGCACAGTGTCAACAAAAGAATATGAACACCATCATACAAAAGTTATCCTGAACCAAGAACTGCTTACACAGTGTCAACAAGAGAATATGAACACATCATACAAAGTTACCTCTAACCAAAACTGCTTGCACAGTGTCAACAAAGAATATGAACACTCATCATCCAAAAGTTACTCTAACCAAGAACTGCTTGCACAGTGTCAACAAGAGAATATGAACACCTATCATACAAAAGTTACCTCTAACCAAAACTGCTTGCACAGTGTCAACAAAAGAATATGAACACCATCATCCAAAAGTTATCTCTAACCAAGAACTGCTTGCACAGTGTCAACAAGAGAATATGAACACCATCATACAAAAGCTCTTCTAACTCAAGAACTGCTTGCACAGTGTCAACAAGAGAATATGAACACCATCATACAAAAGTTATCCTGAACCAAGAACTCTTCCACAGTGTTAACAAGAGAATAGAACACCATCATACAAAAGTTATTCTGAACCAAGAACTCTTACACAGTGTTAACAAGAGAATATGAACACCATCATACAAAAGTTATTCTGAACCAAGAACTGCTTACACAGTGTTAACAAGAATATGAACCATCATACAAAAGTTATCCTGAACCAAGAACTGCTTTACAGTGTTAACAAGAGAATATGAACACCATCATACAAAAGTTATCCTGAACCAAGAACTGCTTACACAGTGTTAACAAGAGAATATGAACACCATCATACAAAAGTTATTCTGAACCAAGAACTGCTTACACAGTGTTAACAAGAGAATATGAACACCATCATACAAAAGTTATTCTGAACCAAGAACTGCTTACACAGTGTTAACAAGAGAATATGAACACCATCATACAAAAGTTATCCTGAACCAAGAACTGCTTACACAGTGTTAACAAGAGAATATGAACACCATCATACAAAAGTTATCCTGAACCAAGAACTGCTTACACAGTGTTAACAAGAGAATATGAACACCATCATACAAAAGTTATCCTGAACCAAGAACTGCTTACACAGTGTCAACAAGAGAATATGAACACCATCATACAAAAGTTATCCTGAACCAAGAACTGCTTACACAGTGTTAACAAGAGAATATGAACACCATCATACAAAAGTTATCCTGAACCAAGAACTGCTTACACAGTGTTAACAAGAGAATATGAACACCATCATACAAAAGTTATCCTGAACCAAGAACTGCTTACACAGTGTTAACAAGAGAATATGAACACCATCATACAAAAGTTATCCTGAACCAAGAACTGCTTACACAGTGTCAACAAGAGAATATGAACACCATCATACAAAAGTTATCCTGAACCAAGAACTGCTTACACAGTGTTAACAAGAGAATATGAACACCATCATACAAAAGTTATCCTGAACCAAGAACTGCTTACACAGTGTCAACAAGAGAATATGAACACCATCATACAAAAGTTATCCTGAACCAAGAACTGCTTACACAGTGTTAACAAGAGAATATGAACACCATCATACAAAAGTTATCCTGAACCAAGAACTGCTTACACAGTGTCAACAAGAGAATATGAACACCATCATACAAAAGTTATCCTGAACCAAGAACTGCTTACACAGTGTTAACAAGAGAATATGAACACCATCATCCAAAAGTTATCTCTAACCAAAAAATGCTTACACAGTGTCAACAAGAGAATATGAACACCATCATCCAAAAGTTATCTCTAACCAAGAACTGCTTGCACAGTGTCAACAAAAGAATATGAACACCATCATCCAAAAGTTATCTCTAACCAAAACTGCTTCACAGTGTCAACAAAAGAATATGAACACCATCATACAAAAGTTATCCTGAACCAAGAACTGCTTACACAGTGTCAACAAGAGAATATGAACACCATCATACAAAAGTTATCCTGAACCAAGAACTGCTTACACAGTGTCAACAAGAGAATATGAACACCATCATCCAAAAGTTATCTCTAACCAAAAACTGCTTGCACAGTGTCAACAAGAGAATATGAACACCATCATCCAAAAGTTATCTCTAACCAAAAACTGCTTGCACAGTGTCAACAAAAGAATATGAACACCATCATACAAAAGTTATCCTGAACCAAGAACTGCTTACACAGTGTTAACAAGAGAATATGAACACCATCATACAAAAGTTATCCTGAACCAAGAACTGCTTACACAGTGTTAACAAGAGAATATGTTATGTTATGTTATGTTATGCGATCGACGTCATGACACATTAGGCATTCCCATTCGTGCTCTGTCCTCCGTTGCAGCAGTCATCCCAAAGTCCATTTGCTCACAGTACCATGAGAAGTTGATTACTATATCTTCTCTCTCTACCACGAAGACGACACTGTCTGGCATGTTCAAACTTAACGCCTAATTCTCGAACTCGTTCCAGTGTCTGAGACCCGTCCATGTCACACAATTGAGATCGTACCGCATTGATGATATCGGCTCTGTAACAAGAGAATATGAACAATGTCATACAAAAGCTACTCTAAAGTTGGATCGGACATGTGACACTAACTCTGTCCCGGAAAATGCACTGAGATGGACACCAGAGGAAAAACGAAAACGTGGTAGACCAAAAATGACATGGAGGAGAACAATAGAACAAAACCGGAAAGAAATGAATCACAGCTAGAACAAAAGGAAAGAGAACGACCAACAATAAATAAAAATGGTGTGTGTGTTTGTTGCTGTTTTAAGCTCCAGAGGCGCCACAGGCCTGAGAGGGATAAAGATTGAGAGAGAATGCTAAAACCGTATTATACAGTTACGCGATGTATTAAAAGTCAGCCTTTACTTTCACTTTCTCCTTCTAGTCGGAAAAGGTCAGCTCTTATCTCTGACATAGGGGTAGGTGAGGTCAAGCTACTAATCCTATTAGAGATGCACAAAATAACATATAAGAGGTCTCTTATATAAATTGGGCAGGTTAAAATTCAAATTATCCGTTAAATATTGAAATACGAGTAAGCCAAACCACACTGTGCGTTCAAGATGTGAGAAATTAGAATTATAAGTTCATTTTTAACCAAATCTGTCTTAATAAAACAAGGAAGACAGAGAGCGAAACTGACACACAAAAAGTGCATGACGAAATCGGATGTTGTGATCTGTATAACGTCACTTTATTCAGAGCCAACTATAAACATATGGGCCTTCAGACTCGGGTAAGAATTATGGGAAATCAGACCACAACTACACCACGTGACCTCGCATTCCAGTATTGATGTATATAAACGAATTCATTTTAAAATCAACACAAAATGCTAAATCGAAGTTATATTACGCAATAAGTTAAGTTTAACGATAAGGAATATCAATATTATGAATATTTTTCACTAATAAATAACCATAGACTCACAAAATTGAGTAAAATTGCAAAAAGCTTGCAGTGTTCTATCAAACATCTGTAATTTCCAGCCCTTTTCCGATCTGGTCAGGAATCCCGGTCAGTTGTCTGGCCTAGCTATCTAGAGTTGGCAGTGCTTTATTGTCAGTGTAGAGGTAGTCTGCTTCCCTCTCGTTTCAAGAGAACACGGTTCGCTTCTCGTGTATAGAAATCAAACTTTCTTCCTTGTGATCTCTGATCTCATTGTAGAGGTAGTGTGCTTCCTCTCGTTTCAAAGAACAGGTTCGCTTCTCGTGTATAGAAATCAAAATATCTTTCTAGTGATCTCTGATCTCATTGTAGGTGAGATTGAGTTCCTAGTCCTATCGGAGAAGGACAATAAACGTAGTTCTATTGTTCAAGTTGAGCACATAAATGAACTATTTGCAGTGTAAATTCGATAAGAATAGGTTGGAAAACTGCAGCCTGAGACCAAAATTATTATTAACATCTAAAATAAACTTTCTGCCAATATTCACCGTTCCCACAATTACACCTAGGACCTCGCGGGTACTACTGAGTGTTTTTTTTGTTTTTTTTCCGATCCAGAAGCACTTGAGCTGAAAGCTCTTCGGCTCGGTGTCATGAACATCGTAACCTTCGGTTCGGTGCCACGAACACCGTAAATCTGGGGAACCTGTAGCTTTTCTGCCAGTCCGCGGAGTTGAACCCGCACATACAGAGGACTTGTCACCCGTAGTCCAACGCGCTACGAACACGCTGGGCACGCGGGCAGTACTACTGAGTTAATGCACAGCAGTTGATATCTTCGTGTGTAAGAAAGAGATCGAAGGATACATACTTATTCATCAAAGTGCAATGAAGATGGTTAATCAATCAATCAATCAATCCATCAATCGATCAATCCATTTAATGAATGAATGAATCAATCCATCAATCCATCAATCAATCAATCTATCTATTCATCAATCAATCAATCAATCAATCATTATCACAGTACCAGCTTTTTGTGTAATATTTATCATTGCTATAAGTAGTTTACCGGTGTTCTGTAAACTTACGGAAGGGAAGAGGGTCAAAGACAGACAACTGCTCAGATATAAGTATGTCTGTAATGCCTCACGCTTAGAAATAAGGATGTCTCTCTCTCTCTCTCTCTCTCTCTCTCGCGATCGTTCCTTTTGGCCATTTTGATCATTCAAATTGTGATATATAAACAACCTTTACCTAGAACGTATTTTTACGTCACATCTTCAGCACCATTTGGAGCTCTGGTGCTTATCCTTCAGCAATGTGTCCGGTTTCAGCCATCGTTTACTCGGTTCGCTCTCCGTTCTGTAGCCATCTAGTGTTTTTACGGTGTGGGATAGCTAGCACCCGCCCAACCTTCTTAGTCGTCTCTTACGACATGCGTGGCAGGTAACAGTGGTTCTATTCTTTACACCCCAAATTGGGGACACGGTATTCACTCGGGCGATAAAGATGTCTGCAATGTCTCATGCACAGATATAAAGATATCTTCAATGTCTCATGCACAAATATAAAGATGTCTGCAATATCTCATGCACAAATATAAAGATGTCTGCAATATCTCATGCACAGATATAAAGATGTCTGCAATATCTCATGCACAAATATAAAGATGTCTGCAATATCTCATGCACAAATATAAAGATGTCTGCAATATCTCATGCACAAATATAAAGATGTCTGCAATATCTCATGCACAAATATAAAGATGTCTGCAATATCTCATGCACAAATATAAAGATGTCTGCAATATCTCATGCACAAATATAAAGATGTCTGCAATATCTCATGCACAAATATAAAGATGTCTGCAATATCTCATGCACAGATATAAAGATGTCTGCAATATCTCATGCACAAATATAAAGATGTCTGCAATATCTCATGCACAAATATAAAGATGTCTGCAATATCTCATGCACAAATATAAAGATGTCTGCAATATCTCATGCACAAATATAAAGATGTCTGCAATATCTCATGCACAAATATAAAGATGTCTGCAATATCTCATGCACAGATATAAAGATGTCTGCAATATCTCATGCACAGATATAAAGATATCTTCAATATCTCATGCACAGATATAAAGATATCTGCAATATCTCATGCTCAGTAGCAAAAAAACCAACTAGCTGATGACAGCGTCATGTGAGAAACAACATTACACAAAGATGATAATTGTTTCCCTTACCTCCGTTACTGTTCCACCTTACCTCCGTTACTGTTCCACCTTAACTCCGTTACTGTTCCACCTTACCTCTGTTACTGTTCCACCTTACCTCCGTTATAGTTTCCCTTACCTCCGTTATAGTTTCCCTACCTCCGTTATAGTTTCCCTTACCTACGTTATAGTTTCCCTTACCTACGTTATAGTTTCCCTTACCTCTGTTATAGTTTCCCTTACCTCCGTTATAGTTTCCCTTACCTCTGTTATAGTTTCCCTTACCTCCGTTATAGTTTCCCTTACCTCCGTTATAGTTTCCCTTACCTCTGTTATAGTTTCCCTTACCTCTGTTATAGTTTCCCTTACCTCCGTTACTGTTCCACCTTACCTCGGTTATAGTTTCCCTTACCTCCGTTACTGTTCCACCTTACCTCCGTTATAGTTCCCTTACCTCCGTTATAGTTTCCTTACCTCCGTTATAGTTTCCTTACCTCCGTTATAGTTTCCCTACCTCTGTTACTGTTCCACCTTACCTCCGTTATAGTTTCCCTTACCTCCGTTATAGTTTCCCTTACCTCCGTTATAGTTTCCCTTACCTCCGTTATAGTTTCCCTTACCTCCGTTATAGTTCCCTTACCTCTGTTACTGTTCCACCTTACCTCCGTTATAGTTTCCCTTACATCCGTTATAGTTCCCTCTCGTTATAGTTTCCTACATCCGTTATAGGTTTCCCTTACCTCCGTTATGTTCTCCATTACTCGTTATAGTTTCCCTTACCTACGTTATGTTCCACACTTACCCATTATAGTTTCTTATCCTTCAGTACTGTTCCACCTTTCACCCGTTATGGTTCCTCCTCTTTTATATTTTCTTACTCCGTTACTGTTCCACCCTACCTCCGTTACTGTTCCCTTACACTCTTTAAACTGTTCCACCTTACACTCCATTATAGTTTCACTCCGTTAAGTTTCTCATTCTCTCCGTACTGTTCCACTACTCTGCCGATAAAAGTTTCCTTGCCTCCGTTAGTTCCACCTACCTCACATTGTTCCACTACCTCCGTTACTGTTCACTACTCTCCGATATAGTTTCTTACCTCCGTTATAGTTTCTCATACTCTCCGTTACTGTTCCACCTACTCTCCAGTTATAGTTTCCTACTCTCCGTTAAACTGTTGACCTTACACTTCCGTATAGTTTCCCTTACCTCCGTTACTGTTCCACCTTACCTCCGTTATAGTTTCCCTTACCTCGTTACTGTTCCATTACCTCCGTTATGTTTCCCTTACCTCCGTTATAGTTACCTTACCTCCGTTACTGTTCCCCTTACCTCCGTTACTGTTCCACCTACCTCCGTTACTGTTCCACCTTCCCTACCGTTATAGTTTCCTTACCTCCGTTACTGTTCCTCTTACCCCGTTATAGTTTCCTTCCCCGTTATGTTCCACCTTACCTCCGTTATGTTCCCTTACCACCGTTATGTTCCACCTTACACTGTTATGTTCCACTTACCTCGTTACTGTTCCACCTAACCTCCGTTATGTTCCACCTTACCTCCGTTACTGTTCCCCTACCACCGTTATAGTTCCTTCCTCGTTATGTTCCACCTACCTCCGTTATAGTTCCCTACCCGTTATAGTTCCCTCCCACCGTTATGTTCCACCTTACCTCCGTTACTAGTTCCCTTACCTCCGTTATAGTTTCCCTACCTCGTTACTGTTCCACCTTACCTCGTTATAGTTTCCCTTACATCCATTATGTTCCCTTACCTCGTTATAGTTCCCTACCTCTGTTACTGTTCCACCTTACCTCGTTATAGTTTCCCTACCTCGTTATAGTTCCCTTACCCCGTTATAGTTCCCTTACCTCCGTTATGTTCCCTACCCCGTTATAGTTTCCTTAACACTCGTTATAGTTCCCTTACCTCGTTATAGTTCTCCTAACACCGTTACTGTTCCACCTTACCTCCTGTTATATTTTCCCTTACCTCCGTTATAGTTCCCTTACCTCGTTATAGTTTCCTACCTCCGTTATAGTTCCCTTACCTCTGTTACTGTTCCATTTACCACGTTATGTTCCCATACCTCGTTATAGTTACCCTTACCCGTTACTGTTTCCCTTACCTCGTTATGGTTCCCTACCTCCGTTACTTCCCTTACTACCGTTATAGTTCTCCTTACCACGTTATATTTCCCTCTAACCACCGCTTATAATTCCCTTACACCGTTATAGCTTACCACTCGTTATAGTTCCCCTTAACACTGTTATAGTTCCTCTTACCATCGTTATAGTTCCCCTTACCTCAGTTATTGCTCACAAAGTCTAATAAAAATTCGAGACTGCATAAAAGCTACACTTGTATTGATTTATCTTTCCCTGACAGTTATCATGAATAATCTCCCTTGGTTTGACCGCTACATCCGACAACAGCAAGTAAAACTCAGCGTAATAGAACCGACAACGATTTGATTTTATTAGCCATCGACTGAGTTGTGCAGAAATAGAAGTCCAGAAATCAGACTAGACTGGAAAACCGAAACTAATAAGATCAAATAAGAGAAAGTCTGATGTCATTAAACGTCAAATAAAACAAATATCTTGTGTGCGCTGTTAGAAATATTTCACACTCAATCATGTGACCTTTACACTTTATATAGGCTTAGCTCTTACACAGCAGTACTATGGTGTACCAAAATCTCATGTTATATATTTATGAGATTTTCTTCCCGGATTAGAACTTCTGATTGGTCAAGTATTAACTGTAAGCTGTGATGTTTAGTCGACAGATCACCGTCACCGCAGTTAGAACAAAATAGTGTATAAGTGATCCGATCTCTGTCTCAGGATATCTCTCAGCGTATACGATTAACGATAACAGTTCTGTGTTGGTTTACTATTCTTCTTTGGCTTTCCATCATAATATTCTTGTCTGGCTATATCTTGTTTTATTTGAATTTCTTGAAATTTGATCAGGAACAAGGTTAGAGTTGTAGATTCATCATATATTTTTAAATAGATTTGCAAACATAATCTCCCTTAATGAATACAGACAACTGTGGCTAAGTTGGTTACAGACCCGTCTGCCCAACGTGTTCGTGGAGCTTTGGACTACGGGTGGCTATCCCTCTGTGTGTGCGGGTTCAATTCCGCGGACTGGCAGAAAAACCACAGATTCCCCAGATTTACGGTGTTCGTGGCACCGAACCGAAGGGTTACGGTGTCCATGACACCGAGCCGAGGAGCTGAAAAGCTCAAGTGCTTCTGGATCGAAAAAAAAAAGTTGGTTACAGCGATATGGTTAAATTGTTGACAGAGAAATGTGACTAAACTGGTTACTGTGATATGGTTAAATTGTTGACAAAGAAATGTGGCTAAGTTGGTTATAGTGATATGGTTAAGTTATTGACAGAGAAATGTGGCTCAGTTAGTTACAGTGTTATGGTTAAATTATTGACAGAGAAATGTGGCTCAGTTAGGTACAGTGATATGGTTAAATTATTGACAGAGAAATGTGACAAAGTTGGTTACAGTGATATGGTTAAATTGTTGACAGAGAAATGTGGCTCAGTTGGCTACAGTGATATGGTTAAGTTGTTAACAGAGAAATGTGGCTCAGTTGGCTACAGTGATATGGTTAAGTTATTGACAGAGAAATGTGGCTCAGTTGGCTACAGTGATATGGTTAAGTTATTGACAGAGAAATGTGGCTCAGTTGGCTACAGTGATATGGTTAAGTTATTGACAGAGAAATATGGCTCAGTTGGCTACAGTGATATGGTTAAGTTATTGACAGAGAAATGTGGCTCAGTTGGCTACAGTGATATGGTTAAGTTATTGACAGAGAAATGTGGCTCAGTTGGCTACAGTGATATGGTTAAGTTATTGACAGAGAAATGTGGCTCAGTTGGCTACAGTGATATGGTTAAGTTATTGACAGAGAAATATGGCTCAGTTGGCTACAGTGATATGGTTAAGTTATTGACAGAGAAATGTGGCTCAGTTGGCTACAGTGATATGGTTAAGTTATTGACAGAGAAATGTGGCTCAGTTGGTTACAGTGAAATGTTTTGACAGAGAAATGCGGCTAAGTTGGCTACAGTGATATGGTTTAAAGAACGACATACCAAATATGCAAAGAGATTGATTAATCAACATCGAACTGGCGTGTTGAGCCGCTGGACGCTGCTGAGGCAGAGATCGGAGCACCTATGGACACGCCCGGAGTGATATGATGATAGTCCTCTGATAACTGATATGGTTAAGTTGTTGACAGAAAGTTGCAGCTACAGCTTCATGAGATGACAACAATTTATTCTTTCTCTCTCTCTCTCCTTAGTCTGTTACACCCTTGGTGTTTAGGGCAGCAACAAACGCCCACCATACTTCTCTATTCATGGCCTTCCTCTGTATTGTGTTCCAGCTATGATACCTTCCTCTGTATCATGTTCCAGCTATGATTCATTTCTTTCAGTTCTTGCTCTATCGTTCTCCTCCAGGTTGTCTTCGGTCTTCCACGTTAATTTGTTCTTTACTTCTAACACAGACAGCCACACATAAAAAGTATAATGAGTACAAGGCAAGAGGAAGACCAAGCAAAAGATGGAGCGACGGCATCAAGAACAGCCTTACGAACATGAATATCAGCTTACAAAGTGCCTTAAAAAAGCACACACAAGATCACTACGTTTCACCCATAACACTTCCATAAAGAAGTAAATGGTGAAGAGAAGAACAAGCACACACAAGATCACTACGTTTCACACCCAACACTTCTATAAAGAAGTAAATGGTGGAAGAGAAGAACAAGCACACACAAGATCACTACGTTTCACCCCCAACACTTCTATAAAGAAGTAAATTGTGGAAGAGAAGAAAAGCACACACAAGATCACTACGTTTCACACCCAACACTTCTATAAAGAAGTCAATGGTGGAAGAGAAGAAAAGCACACACAAGATCACTACGTTTCACACCCAACACTTCTATAAAGAAGTCAATGGTGGAAGAGAAGAACAAGCACACACAAGATCACTACGTTTCACACCCAACACTTCTATAAAGAAGTCAATGGTGGAAGAGAAGAAAAGCACACACAAGATCACTACGTTTCACCCCCAACACTTCTATAAAGAAGTAATTGTGAAGAGAAGATTCAAATAGCCACATTAGATCATACGTTTCACAATTCTCAAGACATGTCGACATGGGAGACTGTATGTTAGAGATCTTTATTTTCTTCATGAACGCTCCATATCAGCGTTTCCCAAAGTGGGCGGTACCGCACACCAGTGGGCGCTGAAGCGTTCTAGGGGGCGATAGTGGGTTCAGAAGAATTTGGGAGGTGTTCAGGCGATTAGGGGTCGGTGGCTCCTTAAAGAAGAAATTAATAATACATATTTTAAAATAAATTATTTTCGTGATTTTGCGATTGAATAATCATTTAAAATTTGAATTCTGCATTTTAATTCATCTTATGCCCGTCTTGCACGATCCATTTTTTCATCAATTTTCTATTTCATGCATATAATCATTTGAAATTTGACCATGTATTCATTATCATCATCAGGTGCCGTCTCCACATCGAAGGTTGGCTGAAATGAATCTCCAGCATCCTCTGTCTTTCGCCTTGGTGTTGCACACTGCCAGACTGTAACCTATCCATTTCTTAAAGTTTCCTTCCCACTTATCTCTCGGTCTTCCTCTTGCTTTTCCCTCCCTCAACTTTCCCTCTAGTAAATGTTTTATCATGGTGTCATGTCTTTTATGTGCCCAAAATACTTTACTTGTCTGAATTTTATTTCTCTTAATAATTGTTTCTTCATGCCTAGTTTTCCTAAAACTTTGTTTATTTGTCTGTTTTTCTGTCCATGAAACTCTGCCTATTCTTCTATATATCCACATCTCAAAAGCATCAATTCTGTCTTCTAACTGCTTGTTCATTGTCCATGTTTCCGAGCCATACATTAATATAGGATATATAGCATTTTATCATTCTCATTTTTAACCTGTTTGTAATTTGTTTGGATGTCAGTAACTTTCTCATACTATTGAAATTATCCTTGGCCATTCCTTGACCATGTATTACAGAAATATATATCAATTTTCTATGTCAAAGTGAAAATAGAGCATGTATATATGTAGGAGGGGGGCGTTGGCAAACTGTTATAATGAGCAGGGGGCGTTTCAAAGTTTATGTTGTGTAAAGTGGGCGGTTGGCAGAAAAAGTTTGAGAATCTATGCTCCATATCTACCACTTATTAACCACTCTTTGTGATGTGTATGTGATCTGAGCTTAAGAGCGATTGTACGTTGTGCCAGTTATAAGTAGGCCAGCACATCCGATTTCTGCAACGCTTTTTATTTACTACCGTAGTTTATTTGGCCCCTATCTCAGGGCCTTTCACGACATCTCTTATGGGTCGCAGAGTTACTACTCTTTGCTTCCCCCGTGGGCCCGGGCAACAAGCGGTCGAGATATCTTCATAAAGCGCAGGTTAATCTCTGATGTTATCGTGATGAAACCGCTACATACTTTTTAAAAACGCATATAAAAAAAACATCGCTGTTCTGCCTGAATTTATTGATTTAGTTTTCTGGTTCCCATACAACACAACAAAACAAACAGATTCGTGCATATACACATCCCCATGTTGATGATTTTCAACTTTTCATTATTTGATGTATTGTAGTGCATGAATTGAAGAATGGCTGTAAAGTAATTTCCTGTAATCGATTTCTCTACAGTTTAAATGTATTTGTCCTCCACAGGTCAACTAGTGCATATCCGAACTATGGACTCTACAGTTCTTGACAAGGGTGTCGATACTTCGTAGCCTGTGCTTTGAGTTTGTACTGAGCTGTGCAGGTGAGTGCCTAGACATAGCCTGAGTTTGTACTGAGCTGTGCAGGTGAGTGCCTAGACATAGCCTGTGTTTGTACTGAGCTGTGCAGGTGAGTGCCTAGACATAGCCTGAGTTTGTACTAATACTGGACATGCAACCAACAACATCTAAGACTTGACTAATACTGGACATGCAACCAACAACATCTAAGACTTGACTAATACTGGACATACAACCAACAACATCTAAGACTTGACTAATACTGACATACAACCACACCAATCTAAGACTTGACTAATACTGGATATACAACCAACAAACTAACACTTGACTAAGACTTGCAACAACAACATCTAAGACTTGACTAATACTGGACACAACCAAGAATATCTAAGACTTGACTAATACTGACATACAACCAGCACCAACTAAGACTGCTAAACTGACATACAACCAACAACAACAAAGACTTGACTAATACTGGACATACAACCAACAACATCAAAGACTTGACTAATACTGGACATACAACCAACAACATCTAAAACTTGACTAATACTGGACATACAACCAACAACAACAAAGACTTGACTAATACTGGACATACAACCAACAACAACAAAGACTTGACTAATACTAGACATACAACCAACAACAACAAAGACTTGACTAATACTAGACATAAAACCAACAACAACAAAGACTTGACTAATACTGGACATACAACTAACAACAACAAAGACTTGACTAATACTGACATACAACAAAAACATCTAAAATTTGACGAATACTGAACATACAACTAACAACAACAAAGACTTAACTAATACTGGACATACAACCAAAAACATATAAAATTTGACTAATACTGGACATACAACTAACAACAACAAAGACTTGACTAATACTGGACATACAACCAAAAACATCTAAAATTTGACTAATACTGGACATGCAATCAACAACATCCGGCCGTATTGGCAAGCACTAACATCTAAATGACATTTCGTTCTCAGTGTTGCCTGGTCATTCCTTATAAGGTCAACTAATTTCCGTTTCTGGAAACTACTAATTAAATGAATAAGGTCATGT
>CM036770.1:27712710-27867710 GCA_020796225.1 Arion vulgaris
CTACCAAGCTCTCCTATGCAAAGTCAACTTTACCCTTCACCCCTAGGTAGACAGGTCCTCAAACCAAGGTCTACCAAGCTCTCCTATGCAAAGCCAATTTTATCCTTCACCCCTAGGTAGACATAAGTCCGCAACCAAGGTCTTCCAAACACTCCTATGCAAAGCCATCTTTACCAGATTTTCCACTCTCACTCCACTTTATGAGTCCTTCCCTGTGTGGTCCTTCTCCCTCGGGTGGCGAGCTATGAATTTCCCTAGTTTTGGTTTCTGTAGCTATCTAGTATTTTTTAACGGGAGTAGGGGTAGCTATCCCCACGACCAACCTCCTTATTCACCTCTTACGACATGCGTGGAAGGTAACAGTGGTTCTATTTTTAACACCCCTAATTTTGGGCCACGGTAACCAAACGGACGCTGTTGAACTCTGCCAGACTGTAAGTTGTCCTTCCTTTGATGATTCCCTCCAACTTGTGTCTCGGTGTTTCTATTGCTCGGCTTCTTCAACTTTCTCCTTTAACAAAGGTTTTGATCAATGTGTCATTTCCCTTTATGTGTTTGAAGTATTTCAACAAGTTTAGTTTAGTTTAGTCGTCGGATCACCATCACTGCACGTCGAACAAATTAGTCCATAAGTGCTCCGATCTCTCCTCAGTATGTCCCTCGAGCGTGTGGCGACTAACGACACCGGTTCTTTGTTGGTTTACAATTCTTCTTTGTCTGCCAGCATAGTGTTCTTGTCGAGCTACACCACACTTAACTTTGAGTTCTTGCAGTCTGGTTAGTGTTGTGGATTCACCGCTATTACGTGAATCATGTACACGCCCTCTCTCCCTTAAGGAATTTATAATATCAGCCTGGTCCATTGCTCGCCCGCTTTGGACAGCAGCCATACCTGCAAGCTTATCCGCACGTTCATTCCCCTTACACCTGCATGCCCTGGCACAAAAATAAAACTGATCTTTGTCAGCTTAGACCTCCCCAGATTTTCAACAAGTGATAGAAGAAAACTAGTCACGACAGAAATGAAGTGTCTACAGATGCAGTAAGAAGCCTGAGTGAAGTAGACAAGAAAGGAACCAGTACTGAACTGAAGACAACAATTAATGGTTGGCCATAATAGATTACTGAACTTTTGTCAAAAAAACAATGTTAATGGTTCGGAATAGTGGATACAGTGAAACAGTGGTCAATAGAATGACAGGGATACAGTGGATACAGTGGATACATGATAGTGGATACAGTGGATAAGTAAATAGGGGCTTTGTAGGCGTAGAGGCTAGGTGCATCGTCTCTTGTGCCAAATGTATCAGGTTCGCTCCTCGTGGAGGTAAAGTAAAGGAACCCTTTCATACCTCGTGGTATATAGGGCAATACAGTGTTAGGCCTGTATTTTCATTGATCGTCGGCACACGATGGGTGATGTGGTCAGCATCACACGGCCGCCTTTACTTTCCCAGAGCATGTCTGGTACCCAGTTCAGGCTGGGTCAACCTGAGAGCCGTCGCGGTCGGGAAAAATTCCACGCACACTGCGGAGCTGAACCCAGACCACCAGCCTTGTGAAGTAAGTTCACTAACAACTACGCTACAGCGGTTCTCTCCCTCGTGGAATCATCTGGATATTTTCCTGAAATCCCTGATCTCTGTGCAGATGAGATCGAGTTCCTCCTAGTTCTATCGAAGACGGAACGTAAGCCACGTGTTCAATTTAAGCACGTAAAAGAACCCTTAGCAGTTTAAATCGATAAGAGCAGGCTGGAAAGTGGCTGCCAGGGCAAAATTCATTAGAAAAGATTAAAAATAAAATTCCTACAAAATATATTCACCATCTTCAAAATTACATCGGGGACCCTCGCCGGTGCTACGGAGTTCGTGCACTGCAGCTAAGATCTTCCTGTGTAAGAAAGAGATAGAAGCACACATGGTTAATCACCGAAATGCAATGATGATGGTCCAATTTTTAAATTTGTTTTTTTCCGATCCAGAAACACTTGAGCTTTCAGCTCTTCGGCTTGGTGCCATGGACATCATAACCCTTCAGTTCGGTGCCACAAACACCGTGAATCTAGGGAACATGTGGCTTTTCTGCCAACCCGCGGAATTGAACCAGCACTCACAAAGGGCTAGTCACCCGCAGTCCAAGGCGCTACGAACAGGCTGGGCAGGCTGGCGATGGTCCAATCAATCAATCAACATTGAACTGGTACTGTTAATAGCTGGACGATGTTGGAGCTCAGATCACTTATAGACTTGTTCATAGTTCAATGAAGATATTCCAAACTGAAACAGAAAATATGATCAATGATTAACACAACAGAAAAATATGAATCATTGATAGATATTTCAATATATTATTAGAAATTTAATCGTGCTTTGCTAGGGGAGACACTGTCAGCAGCCATTAGCCAGAAGAAAACAAGAAATAGTTAATGAGGTGTGACAGCTTAACCTTCACAACATCAGCATGGGACAGGGTTGTAATTACTTCCTGCCGACCTGGCATTCTGGGAGCGTTGATTGTTTATTGATCTGTTAGCTTTAGGAATAAGAGAGGCCAGGTCACGTGAAAGGTTAAGTCAGTGCTTCTCAAATTGTGTGACCTGTGTCATGAAATAAGGAAGCAGAGGTGCAGTGCCGTGCGGTATATTTTTTCAGTATGATGCAAGTCTTCGAAGTGCCTCCCCTTAAATGTTTTTTCCTTAAAATAACCATCAATGGTAATTTTGATTTTGCTGCTTATGCCGCTACCCTTACGGTTCCGCCTGATGCAGCCACCTCTCTGTATCATAGCACGTCACGGCACGGCCTTGCAGGGATGACATGTAAATTTAACCTATTGAATCTCACACTATGTGTGTGTGCGGTGCAGGGACGCGTTGTAGTGGCTCGTTAGACGTTAGTGTCGTTTATTTGTTTGATTAATGGATATAGACAATTATATTACATACTCACTATTACAACTACAACAACTACTACTACTACAACTACTACAATTACAATAGCAACTACTACTACTACTACTACAACTACTACTACTACAACTACAACAACAACTACTACTACTTCTACAACTACTACTACTACAACTACTACAACTACTACTATTACTACTACTATTACTACCACAACTACTACTATTACTACTACTACTACAACTACTACTACTATTACTACTACTACAACTACTACTATTACAACTACTACTATTACTACTACAACTACTACTACTACTACAACTACTACTATTACTACTACTACTACAACTACTACTACTATTACTACTACTACAACTACTACTATTACAACTACTACTATTACTACTACAACTACTACTATTACTACTACTACTACAACTACTACTACTATTACTACTACTACAACTACTACTATTACAACTACTACTATTACTACTACAACTACTACTATTACTACTACTACTACAACTACTACTACTATTACTACAACAACTACTACAACTACTACTACTATTACTACTACTATTACTACTACTACAACTACTACTATTACAACTACTACTATTACTACTACAACTACTACTACTACTACAACTACTACTATTACTACTACTACTACAACTACTACTACTATTACTACTACTACAACTACTACTATTACAACTACTACTATTACTACTACAACTACTACTATTACTACTACTACTACAACTACTACTACTATTACTACAACAACTACTACAACTACTACTACTATTACTACTACTATTACTACTACAACTACTACTATTACTACTACTACTACAACTACTACTACTATTACTACTACTACTACAACTACTACTACTATTACTACTACTATTACTACTACAACTACTACTATTACTACTACTACTACAACTACTACTACTATTACTACTACTACAACTACTACTATTACAACTACTACTATTACTACTACTACTACTATTACTACTACTATTACTACTACTACTACAACTACTACTACTATTACTATTACTACTCTACTACTACTACTAAGACTACTACTACTAATATTAGTACTACAACTACTACTACTACTATTACCACTTCTACTACTACAACTAGTGCTACTATTACCACTACCACCACCACGATCACTACTAGTACTACTACTACAACTAATACACCAACTACCACTACTACTACTACAACTATTGCAACTACTACTACTATTACCACTACTTCGATCATCATCAACACCACCATCACCACCACCACCACTACTATATATTTTGAACATTTATTACTTAATATTTATTTTCTGATAGACCAGTCGCGAATTCGCTCAAAACTTACCCACACAGGTCTACACGGCAGCAGCAACAGAACTAGATACAAACGTAAGACTTAGAAACGATAATTTGCTGAAGATCAGAAGAACCGTGTTGTTTTGAAGGACACAGAACAACATAAATACACACACAAACACAATGATTATCACACACACACACACACATGCATATATGTGTGAACACATTACCAGCGCCAGGGAATTATTTGCTAACATTAGGCTCACGCACGCACACATATAAAACACCCAATGGCATGTGAAACAACACAAGAATGAAATTGTTGTTATCGCCGTCTGTCTCCATTGTCTATTATTTTTGGCCTTATTATTATTGTCCTTATTATTATTGTTCTTATTATTATTGTTCTTATTATTGTTCTTATTATTATTGTTCTTATTATTGTCCTTATTATTATTGTTCTTATTATTGTCCTTATTATTATTGTTCTTATTATTGTCCTTATTATTATTGTTCTTATTATTGTCCTTATTATTATTGTTCTTATTCTTATTGTTATTACTATCATCGTTCTTATTATTGTCCTTATTTTTATTCTTATTATTGCCCTTATTATTCTTATTATTATTGTCCTTATTATTATTCTTATTATTATTGTCCTTATAATTATTATTCTTATTATTGTCCTTATAATTATTGTTCTTATTATTGTCCTTATAATTATTGTTCTTCTTATTATTATTGTTATTATTGATGTTCTTATTCCTATTCTTATTATTGTTCTTATGTTTCAATAATAATATTACTCTTACGACAAAGGATCAAAAGACAAAAAGATTCACTTCATTGCACTGGGTTTCTTAATATAGCTCTGCCCCTCTCAGCAGAAATGACAAGGCACCTACTGAAACTCAAACTCCGTAGCTCCAGAAACAATCCTAGAGATATCGGGAAATAAATGAATACGTGAACTGAAAGAAGCGACAAGATTCGAACCTACAACCCCCAGAACACAAGACTAACATCTTAATCACTTGTCCACAAAGACCCCCTCATCTACTGTAACAAGAACAAATTTAATACTTGCAAGATTTTTGTGCTTGAGAATGTATTGTTTTTGGATTACTAATAATTATGGTGGTGGTGTCTGTGGCCTAGGGGATAGTGACGCGGTCTATTAACCCTGACGTTCTGAGTTCGAATCACGCTGCGGACAGTTTGGTTGCAAATTGTTTCGCGTGGATTTTCACAAAGGACGATGGCACCACCCGTTCAGAAAGCAATGGTAAACTACTGAACGTAATAATGCCTAGAAAAATCACAAACAACGTTAAAAGCTGGGGTTGATTCGCAAAGTCCTGTAAAGGATATGCAATTAACTTTACTTAAATAAATGTTAGCTTCCGGTATAAGAAGCAATAGTCTAGATCAACGTTTCTCAAACTGGAGTCCGAGAGTCCCCGGGGAACGCGAGGTACTCATAGGGGTCCTTAAGCGTTTGTAGACGCAAAGATATTATGATCTTTGATATTTCAAACATGTCAATGTGAATATATTATGAAAAATTAATTAGTTTTGTTGAGCTGCAGAGTTGAAGAATTCATTCAAATTTGACGGTAAGTAGGCATTTTATTTGGATTCTATAGGCCTAATGTTTTCTTTGTTGTTTATTTAAAGTATTAAGTTGTAGACGTTGTTTACTGTTGTAACACATAATTAATTCATTCCTGTCTATTTTCAGACATAGAAACTTTTGGGAGTCCGGCAGGAAAATGTATTTAAAAGGGACTCAATCATATATATAAAGTGGAGACCCTGCTCAGTGCACAGCCAACTCTAACTAGGCCTAATAACTAACGGAGAAACCCCTGACCTAGTTTAAATAAGGGGCTTACATATAATCAAGACAGAGACTTGAACACATTTAGCTAAACTAGTCTCAAAGAGGATGTACTCATAAACAATCACGCTCATAGACATGCAGATACAGAAGCCATGAACAATATATATATTTATACTGAACTGAAAATTATACCTTGATGTATGAAAAAAGAGTTATTTTACTTTCTTTGGGGACTATTTTAAACTTCTAAACAAGTTTATGAACACAAGTCTTCATTAGAATCGATTAGACTGCAATCCGTGTCAACAAAATCCGACCAATTCCAATCCTGCAAACATTTCTTTCAAGAACCAACGATAGAACACACACTACGTAAATTCCGCAGCTTGTCAAGTCTGTTCCATATTTATCGAGTTAGTTACACATTTACAACTGACTCTACTGACGCAGCTATCGTACTCGGCATCGACTACGGTTCGACTTGATCGAGAGTTCTTCTCTTAGTGAACCGATTCCGATAGATTCCGATTAGCGGGACCGTCTTTAGAGAAGCTGATAACTGATTAGCGCGACCGTCGTTAGCGAAGCAGATAACTGTTTAGTGGGACCGTAGTTAGGGAAACTGATCGCCCGAGTGGTTACCGGGGCCCAAATATGGGGTGTAAAGAATAGAACCACTGTTACCTGCCACGCATGTTGTAAGAGGCGTCTAAGGAGGTTTGGCTGAAATCGGATTCACATGTCCTAAACGTGTAGAAATATATGCGTTTAGGAGCCTACCAAACCAATGTGCAACGTATACACGTTCTTGGCAAAGATCAAACATATTACAAAGAGTGATTAAAATTGATCATAAAGAACGAACGCAAAGAGGAAGAAGAAGAAGGGAAACTGATAACCGATTAGTGAGACTGTCGTTAGAGATGCTGATAACACGTTGCGCTAGTTACCTCGTGTCGTGGACATTCCGAGGTTCGAGGCCATATTAAGGCAAAAATGTCACAGTGCACACACGGTACCTGGTTGGACTACAGGAGACCCTGATCCTTTACTTATGAGTCTAAATTACATGTACCACTGAAACTAAAACAATACTTTCCTCAATGGCGCAGACTTTGTGATAAAGAAAACATGCTTTCACGCAACAATCAGTTAAAGATTCAATAACTAGCCTGAGTTCATAGACGGTGAACAAAAGAAATCACCGCTACATAGCGCTTACATTATTCTTCCCAAATAATGCAGTAATAACGCTTAACCCAGCAACACGCTTAACACAGCAACACGCTTAACGTATCAACACGCTTAACGCATCAACACATCATCATTATCAAATAGCTTGTCCTGAGCAGAACTTTGCCATCCCAACAGTCCTCCGGAATTTCTCTCTCTCAGATGTCCTGCCTCTGCAGCCGTCATGTTCAAACCATCAGATACATCCTGAATCCATCTTCTCCGTGGTCTTCCTCTTCTTCTCTTTCCTGGTATGCCTCCTTCCATGATGGTCTTCTCCAGCCCTTCATGTCTTTTTATATGTCTAAAATAGCTCAATTTTCTCTTTCTTATTTGTAGCATCAGCCAATTTTCTTTGATTTTGAGTTCTTTCTGGATAGATCTATTTATTCTCTTCTCTGTCCAAGATATACGTAGAACTCATCTGTTCAAAAGCACTTATATTCAAAAGCACATATATATTTTTCCACTGCCTTATTAAATGTCCAACCTTCACACCCATACGTTGCCATTGAGAATATGCATGCTCTTAATATTCTGATCTTTATTTTCTTATCAGTTCCGTTCCCTACTGTTTTTAGTTGTTTATTTCTTTTTGTAAAGCCATGTTTGTTCTTCTTTTAATTTCCTTCATCCCATTTCCACATCCTATCAATGCGTAGTGCATGTATATATGTTCTGTTTCAGGGGCAAGTCTTCACACTACCGTACTACCAACATCTCCCAGTAACAACAGTCGGTTAATGCTGGACACATCCGATTTAGATCTGAACAAAGATGGCTGTATCAGTGGTAAGGAAGAGATGGAAGCGTTCAGGCAACATGTCATAAACGCTCTAGCAGGAAGTGAAAACAGTGTCTTGAGAGCACATTCTATTGTTCACAGGACAGATGTCAACAGAGATAATAAGATCTGCTGGTGTGGTAAGTAGCCCCTGAAGCTTGTGTTATGATATCAACAGAGATAATAAGATCTGCTGGTGTGGTAAGTAACCCCTGAAGCTTGTGTTATGAAATCAACAGAGACAATAAGATCTGCTGGTTTATCGCTAATTAATTACATTATTAATGCAATAACCTACCAACTAGCGCCACTACTTAGACATTCAAACATCTCACAGACAGCTAAAACAACAGTTGATCAATAGCATCTTCACACCCACTCTGTGTTATCAATGCCAAACATGGACAATGAGTAAGAAACATACATAGAAAACAGCAACATTTGAAATGAGATGTCTCCGCAAAGTCACTAACAACACAAGAATCGACAGAGTAACGAATACCAGCATCAGAGAAAAGGTTGGAACAAGACCGTGCTTGAATTATATAGCGAAACTGAGAATGAAATAGTTTGGCCACTTAGTAAGAATGCGAAGAGACCAAACTGCATATGAAGCTTTCCACAGCAGAATATCAGGAAGACAAGAGGCAGACCGAGGAAAAGGTGGATAGATAATGTAGTTGAATTCTGCCAGGGACTAAGAAAACCATCACACAAGTCACCAGAGAAGCGCAAGACAAATACATAAAACCACGACACTGAGTTAACAACCCGGTAACAGTGTGCTGACAAAAGTTTAATTCTGTCAGGGGACTAAGAAAACCATCACACAAGTCACCAGAGAAGCGCAAGACAAATACATAAAACCACGACACTGAGTTAACAACTTGGTAACAGTGTGCTAACAAAAGAAGAAGAAGAATATCATTATTATTATCACTTTTCATCAGTAAATAACCATGGACTCAGGGAAGTGGGCAAACGTGCAATACAATTTACAGAGCTCTATCAAAACTGAATTACGAGTCAGCCCAAATTGTCACGACAGAGATGAAATATCTACACAGAATGCAGTGAGTATCAAGAAGAGAAGGGAATAAAAATGAAGACATCAGGGGGAAAAATGGATACAACATCAGTAGTGAACTTCATCAAGAAACAACATATTAAATGATTCAGACACAGAAGCAGATTACCAACAGACATTACATCACAAAGAGCAGTGTTATTCCGATACAGCAGAAGACCATCCACGTAAAAGGTGAACCTCCAAAAAAAAAAACCAGTAGCAGTGAAAATTAATTCGTTATGAAGCGCAGACAAAAGTCTGTTCTAGAAATCTCTGCTTATCATGACAATGTGACGCTGTGACGTTGTGACGCTGTGACACTGTGATGCTGTGACACTATGACGCTGTGACACTGTGATGCTGTGACGCCGTGATGCTGTGACGCTGTGACGCTGTAACGCTGTGACGCTGTGACACTGTGATGCTGTGACACTGTGAGGTAAAATACGATTAGAGAAAATAAAGAATAAAGTATACATCAACAAGAATGTCCTCATCTCCCGACTGAGCTGAACGACCTTAGTTTACACGTGGCCATGGAATAACTATACATTTCCTATAATCATCTTGAAATTATGTTCTCTACAGACTTTATCTCAATTTACCTGCACGAGAAGGCATCGAGGGGCAAGCACTCTGTACCGTTCTTGGTATTACCTGATACGGTTATGTTTACACAACTTGATCAGAACAAAGATGGACAGGTTTGTTGCTGTTGTCTGATTAGCTTGTTGTATTGTGGACAGAAATAAGATGGACAGGTTTGTTGCTGTTGTTTTATTGTAGACAGGGCAAAGATGGACACGTTTGTTGCTGTTGTTTTATTAGTTTGTTGTATTGCAAACAGAGACAATTGATTGAAAGTAACATTTGTAAACAGTTACAGAACAAAGATGAAGAAAGAGTAACCAGGTGTGCTCAGATCTCTTTCTTACACAGGAAGATCTCAGTGGCAGTTCACGAGCTCAGTAGCACGGCGAGGGTTCAAATGTAAATTTTGAAGGTGGTGAAAATATTTTTTAGTCATTTTAGTTTTAAACTTGCTATTGAATTTTACCCGGGCAGCGGCTTTGCAGCCTGTTATTCTAGATTATGAGGTGCGAAGGTTTTTTTAACGTGGACCTGACATTTTCTGATTTCTTCAGTTCAGAATTTGTCCCATTTTAAAATCATTATTTTTCACAGACATCTATATCTTTAGTCATTTTCATACTCTCGCTGTCATGTGTTAGGATTGATAGAACATTGGACATTTTTTTCCCGTAATATAGTTTTAATACTATATAACTTGCAGTTACATATTTTATTTAGACTTTTAAAAGCTGATGTTACTTTGAGAATTCGTTTCATAATTTCTTTTTTAGCATTTTCTGTGCACTCAAAATTGCTACATAAATAGGTGAACTGCTCTGTTATTTTTATCATTTTAGATTCCAGGGTGATATCTGCGTTACTTGCCATAGGTGTCTTCATTATATTTGTTTTTCATAGCTTATCTGCAGTCGAACTTTTGATGCTATAGACGACAAGTTGTCTGTTTTTCTTTGCATATCTTGGTTGATTTTACTTAACAAGGTAATATTATTTGCAAAATCCAAATCTTCTAGTTGACTATTTTCTAACCAATCGATGTCAGTTTCGCCCCTGCAACATTTTCGCATCACCCAGTCAATGGCCACTCTAAACAAAAGCGGAGATAGAATATAACCTAGCGTTACTCCGGTTTACACCATAAACCAGTCGCTTTGGCCATCGTGAGTGTGGACTGAACACTTTGAGCCATCATACAGGATAGTGATAATGTTTATATTTAGAGGGGGATGGGTGGGTGGGGGAATTATGAATTATGTTTACTTTCGTATATTAAAAAAAAATTACAAGTTGATGACGTCTCTTTGTTGACAACTTTATTTTTACAGCTGGCAGACGATGAGAAAGAAAGACTTAAAACAGAATTAGAGTCTTGCCTACCCCACAGTCATGCAGAGTCTATTGTAGACGCTATAGCTTCTCAACTAAACACGGACGGTTCCATCTCACTTGAAGGTTGGTCGTTGAATAATATATCATTGAATTATTTCAGATAATAGAACATTTGACAATAAATAGTTGGAAAATGTAGAAATCGAGGGTGTGAGATTGTTTACTAGTTGTGGTGTGGTAGTGTGTGTGTGTGTATGTGTGTGTGTGTGTGTGTGAGAGAGAGAGAGATAGAGATAGAGAAAGATAGATAAAATAATTTTTTTTCAAGGCTAGAAAATGAAGAATCTTCTTCTGCTTTGCGTTCGTTCGTTACGACTAATTTTAATCACTCTTTGTGATATGTTTGATCTTTACAAGAAAGTGTATACGTTGCACATTGATTTGGTAGGCCCCTAAACGCATAGACTTCTACAGTTTAGGACATGTGCATCCGATTTCATCCAAACCTCCTTAGTCGCCTCTTACGACATGCATGGCAGGTAAAAGTGGTTCTATTCTTTACACCCCAAATTTGGGCCCCGGTAACCACTCGGTGAAATGAAGAATAACTGTTTAGTATGCGTCAGATCTGATGGACACCCACCTCCCTATGAACAACCTCTAAGATCTGATTCCACGCTACAGTATAACTCCATATGTGGTACTTAAATGTGAGATTTTTCTGTTTGTCAAATCTTACAATTACCCGTCTTTGCAAATGTACGTAATGTTGAATAATACATATACATTTTGCCAGTGGCGGCTCGTCATTAAGGGCCCACCAAAAATAATGTGTAACGTATATTTATTAGTTAATAAATTAAAATATAACCTAACCTAAAACCATGATTTTTCCCGAAAATTTGAGTCTGGCCCCACAAACAAAAAGGATCACGAGCCGCTACTGCACTTTGCGAAACATTCGATGTGCCAGTTGGGGCCTAATGGGAACGTAACGTATTCACGTTCTCATCGCAAACCGCACAGATCACAAAGAGTGGTTAGCTTGGTTGATAAGCATGAACGCAAATAACAAGAGTAACTGGCAGAACGAAAGATAGCTTCAAAGCTGAAAGTTAGAATATCTAAGTTGGAGTTTTGATAACATCAGACGATAGATGTAGAACAGACATTCTGATCTCAGACGATAGATGTAGAACAGACATTCTGATAACGTCAGACGATAGATGTAGAACATAATTTAAGAGAAAAATAGGCCAGACAACAATAACTGAGAGAAAAAAGGCATTATATGCAACAGACCACTTGGTGAAAGCGGATACAGGTTAGGAAAGGAGAGATCGTGGAAGACAGAGCGAGAAAAAGGCATTATATGCAACAGACCACTTGGTGACAGCGGATACAGGTTAGAGAGGTAGAGGTGATGGAAGACAGAGTGGGAAGATGTTGGATGGTCTGACATCGTGGCTCAAGAAAATAAAGGACGTTATATGCAACAGACCACTTAGTGACAGCGGATACAAGTTAGGGAAGGAGAGATCGTGGAAGACAGAGCGAGAAGATGTTGGATGGTCTGACATCGTGGTTCGACAAAGATCGGCGCCAGAACTGATCAACTGCACCAGGAGAGAGAGAGAGAGAGAGTTGTGGAGAGACATGATCGATTACTTGACTGATTGAGACAAAGCAGACAATTGTCAATTGTAATCTGAAAAACAGTTCTTCTTCTTCTTTTGTTTCTATCTCTTCTTCTTCTTCTTCTTTTGTCGTCACACTGCTACCTGGTTGTTGCCCAGTGTCGTCACACTGTTACCTGGTTGTTGCCCAGTGTCGTCACACTGCTACCTGGTTGTTGCCCAGTGTCGTCACACTGCTACCTGGTTGTTGCCCAGTGTCGTCACACTGCTACCTGGTTGTTGCCCAGTGTCGTCACACTGCTACCTGGTTGTTGTCCAGTGTCGTCACACTGCTACCGGGTTGTTGCCCAGTGTCGTCAGCAGTGCTGACGCTACGGGTTGTTGCCCACTGTCGTCACACTGCTACCTGGTTGTTGCCCAGTGTCGTCACACTGCTACCGGGTTGTTGCCCAGTGTCGTCACACTGCTACCGGGTTGTTGCCCAGTGTCGTCACATGCTACCGGGTTGTTGCCCAGTGTCGTCACACTGCTACCGGGTTGTTGCCCAGTGTCGTCACACTGCTACGGTTGTTGCCCAGTGTCGTCACACTGCTACCGGTTGTTGCCCAGTGTCGTCACACTGCTACCGGGTTGTTGCCCAGTGTCGTCACACTGCTACCGGGTTGTTGCCCAGTGTCGCAACACTGCTACCGGGTTGTTGCCCAGTGTCGTCACACTGCTACCGGGTTGTTGCCCAGTGTCGTCACACTGCTACCGGGTTGTTGCCCAGTGTCGTGGTTTTCTATTTTGTCTTGCGCTGTTCTGGTGGCTTGTGTGATTGTTATCTTTGCTCTTTCAAAGGATTCTAATATATATATGAGACTGCAGTAAAACTATTAGATTGGCAAAACACGTAATAACAAAGTACTGTAGTTTTACAAATTACAAAACAATGACAAAATACAGCAACGTTTCGACCAATAAGGCCTTTATCAAGCAAACGAACAACAGGAGTGACAAATTTAAAAAACAAATGGACGACCAAAACAAATGGACGACACAGGATTCTGCTACGCCATCTAACCATCTTTTCCGTGGTCTTCCTCTTGCCTTCTTTCCCGATGTTCTGTTGTAGAAGACTCTGTATACTGTGGAGTCTGGTTGCATTCTTATTAAGTGGCCAAACCACTTCATTCTTTCTCTAATCCTGTTTTATCTCACAGTGTCAGGATAAGAAGTGATTTGTAGAAAGGAATTGTGTGTGCGCCTCATAATTACTGTTTTTCATCGTCTCTGTTATCTCTGAGGTCCACCCTTTACGTATCCACTATCGCCCCCTGGAAGGCTTTAGCGCCTACTGGGGAAGGGGGAGGACGTACCGCCCACTTTGGGAACCCATGAGAGTCTAGGTCAACGAGCACGGCACATGATGACAATATGACAGAATTCCCAACATACGTTAAGCTATACGTGACCTGGTTAATCTTACTTTTATTGATTTCAATGTAATTGAAGAATACACAAGGGAGATTATCTGGTGTATATATGTGTGTTATATGATGCAACAATCGCTGCACTATCTCACTTGCATTGTTGGTGTTTTTGATTTTATCAGCCATTCATTGCTGGCTGCCATGCAGGAAGTCATCCCACTTCATTTGGTAATCAGGAGCAAATAATTGGATGAGATTCTGGAACATTACTTTAGAGTTGTCCTATCTTTGAACGCTAAAGAAGAATTTGGAAGACATAATTAATTTATGATTTATTAAAAGGACCATCATCATCATTGCACTTCGGCGAATAACCATGTGTGCTCCGATCTCTTTCTTACACAGGAAGGTCTCAGCTGCAGTACACGAACTCCGTAACATCGGCGAGGGTCCCCGATGTAATTTTGAAGATGGTGAAGATATTTTTGTAGGAATTTTAATTTTAATCTTACGTTATGAATGTTGCATACTGAATGCTTTGGAGATGTAGATAAACAGAAGCATAGGTCGTATGTCATTTAGAGAGTAATGAAGGAGAAATAAAGAAGTTCTGAGAAAACTAGTCAGGTAGACAGAATTCATCATCATCACATAGATTGTCCTGAGCAGAACTTTGCCACCCCAACAGTCCTCCGGAACAAGTATTCCATATTATTGTTGGGGTTTTCTAGGCATTGTCTTGGAAGGTAGTCTGCTATTGCTTTCTTTCCTGGCAGTGACCATACTGGTCCATGACCGTAACCATTGTCTCTATTACAGAGATCATCTGTCTACCTTCCTGGCAGTGACCGTACTGGTCCATGACCGTAACCATTGTCTCTATTACAGAGATCCTCTGTCTACCTTCCTGGCAGTGACCGTACTGGTCCATGACCGTAACCATTGTCTCTATTACAGAGATCCTCTGTCTACCTTCCTGGCAGTGACCGTACTGGTCCATGACCGTAACCATTGTCTCTATTACAGAGATCCTCTGTCTACCTTCCTGGCAGTGACCGTACTGGTCCATGACCGTAACCATTGTCTCTATTACAGAGATCCTCTGTCTACCTTCCTGGCAGTGACCGTACTGGTCCATGACCGTAACCATTGTCTCTATTACAGAGATCCTCTGTCTACCTTCCTGGCAGTGACCATACTGGTCCATGACCGTAACCATTGTCTCTATTACAGAGATCATCTGTCTACCTTCCTGGCAGTGACCATACTGGTCCATGACCGTAACCATTGTCTCTATTACAGAGATCCTCTGTCTACCGTTTGAGTTTTGAGACCATAACCACTGACACTCTGTCGGCTGCTCCCTTACTCATCCACCACCTGCTTTAGAATTAGTACAATTAGACAGAATTAGATAGAATTAGAAAGAATTAGTACAAGAGATAAAGAAATTCTGAGAAAACTAGACATGTAGACAGAATTAGTACAAGAAATAAAGAATTTCTGAAATATGAAGTGTTGAAACTCACAATAGACATCAAACGATGATATGAAGTGTTGAAACTCACAATAGACATCAAACGTACAGATGACCACTATTAACATCATCATAGATGATATACTTTCATCATCAAAGTGGTATCCTTTATAGGACGTTGCTCTCTTTGCAGCGCATTTCCTCTTCTCCTTCTTCTTTATGTTCGTTCTTTACGACCAATTTTAATCACTCTTTGTAATATGTTTGATCTTTGCCAAGAATGTGTATACGTTGCACATTAGTTTGGTAGGCCCTAAACGCATAGACTTCTACACGTTTAGGACACATGCATCCGATTTCAGCCAAACCTCCTTAGTTGCCTCTTACGAAATGCGTAGCAGGTAACAGTGGTTCTATTCTTTAGACCCCAAATTTGGGCCCGGTAACCACTCGGGCGTGCAGCACATCTGAAATTCACTCTATCTCTAGCCAGTTCACCCACTTCGTCGATGGTCATATTCATGGTTTCTTTAATATCTTGTAGCCATCTTCATCTTGGTCTGCCTCTGCCTCTGCGTCCTGGGATATACTTTACTATACCTATATGTACATCCTTCAATAATAAAACAGTTTGTTATGTCTGCTGATGTGTTCAGATTTTCTTTGACAATGCCATGACCAAGATGTCATTAAAACAAACAGACAACAGTTGGAAACTTAAGTTCCGGTTAGAAGGTCATTGCTGTGTATTCAACGTCATGTAATCATGCAGTTTTCAGCGAGATGATATATGCCATGCGTTGTTGAACTTGTGTGTAGTCAAAATGATACCATATGCTATCTAACGACAACTGAGGATGTTCGAGAAATGTAAAATATCCTAGGAAATAAAGTGTTTATGCGTCGTTGTTAGGGTAACAATTACAATCTCCGACATACGGGTGTTTACGGTAATGAGAGAGCGGACAGGCTTACATCAACAGCATTGATTGTTGGGGAGTTGAAGATGGATAAGGGGATATTCTTCGGTCTCTTCGCTACTGTCTGTTGGATGAGGACCCTAAAATCGATGTTGAATCGATCAAGCGATTTAGGCAGTTTGGAGTTACCCGTTGTTCAAGTCGAACTGGATGCCTGAGAGGCAGAGTGAGAGGTGTGTTTAATCAGCGAGTCACAGGAACTATCAGTATGCATACTCTTCGATATATGTTGGAGGAGACTGAACACCTATGGGTCTGCCTGGAGTGCAATGACGTCAGTTTAGTAACCAATAACCAATAACCAATCCGGCTAGAAGAAGAAGAAGAAGTAGAAACAGCTATCCTTTCAAAACTTATTCCACAGATTTATGCACAACAAATCGCTGTTGTATTGTTAAACAAACCGAACTTAACTGTTGATCATTTCATCGCAGTCAGGTCACGATCAGGGACTTGACACAGCCCTCAATGACTGGCTCGATAGTTTGCACAGAGACAGATTCTAGACAAATTGTCTGCTCTCACATGCCATACAGAACTTTGAAATGGTATCAAGACTCAACAATATAACACAAGTTATTAAATGAAACTATCATGTTATAGCCAAGTCTGTAGTAAAGCTAGGTACCTAAGGGAAATAACACAACATGGACAAAGTTAGTTTGACCAAAGATCAGATAACTGATGATGACAAAAAGTGTTGGTTAAACAGTTTCAATTTTTGTTATTATTTTTTCAAACAAGTAATCATTAACAGAGATAGAGAGAGAGAGAGTAGAGGGGAGAGAGAAGAGAGAGAGAGGAGAGAAAGAAAGAGAGAGAGAGAGGAGAGAAGGAGAGATAGGAGAGAGGGAGAAGAGGGGAGAGAGAGGAGGAGAGAGGAGAATGAGAGAGAGAGATAGAGAGAGGGAGATAGAGAGAGATAGGAGAGATAGAGAGAGAGAGAGAAGGAAGAGATGAGATGAGAGAGAGGATAGAGAGAGAGAGATATGAGAGAGGAGATATGAGAGAGAGGAGTAGGAAGAGAGAGAGATAGAGAGAGAGAGATAGAGAGAGAGAGAGGGAGAGAGAGAGAAAGAGAGAGAGAGAGAGAGAGAGAGAGAGGAGAGAGAGAGAGAGAGAAGAGGAGAAGAGGAGATATGAAGAAGAATATGAGAGAGAGATAGGAGAGAGAGAGAGATAGAGAGAGAGAGGAGAGATAGAGAGAGAGAGGATAGGAGAGAGAGGAATAGAGAGAGAGAGAGATAGGAGAGAGAGATATGAGAGAGAGTAGGAAGAGAGATAGGAGAGAGAGCAGATAGAGAGAGAGAGAGATAGGAGAGAGAGATATGAGAGATGAGGAGATAGAGAGAGAGAGATATGAGAGAGAGATAGAGAGAGAGAGCAGTATGAGAGAGAGAGAAGAGATAGAGAGAGAGCAGATATGAGAGAGAGATAGGAGAGAGAGGAGATATGAGAGAGAGATAGGAGAGAGAGGAGATATGAGAGAGATAGGAGAGAGAGGAGATATGAGAGAGAGAGAGATAGAGAGAGAGGAGATAGAGAGAGAGGAGATAGAGAGAGAGAGAGAGTACAATAAAAAAGCAGAATTCAACTGTTCAATCGAAATATAATGTGAGCTATAAAACAAAGTAAAATACAGACTTCTTTCTTCCCTGAACTTGTTTTTCTTACAACGAAGGATAAGGAGAGATTACTAGAACGAGCTTTGGTGGATTAGAACATAGTGTTTTCACAGCCCGAGGTTGCGGATTCACCTTGCGTAGACAACTTGCCGTAGAGAACCATTGTATCTTTCCTGAACATATGTATCTTTAGCAGTAACACATTGTATCTTTCCTGAACATTTATCTTCTGCGTAGGAACATTGATTACTGAACACTTTTTTGCGTGGAACATTGTATCTTAGCCGGGATCTGTATTCTTTGCCGTGACACATTATCTTGCCGTGGACACATTGTATCTTGCCGTGGACACATTGTATCTTTGCCGTGGACACATTGTATCTTTGCCGTGGACACATTGTATCTTTGCCGTGGACACATTGTATCTTGCCGTGAACACATTGTATCTTGCCGTGACACATTGATCTTTCCGCACATTGTATCTTTGCCGTGGACACATTGTATCTTGCCGTGGACACATTGTATCTTCCTGACACATTACTTCGTGAACACATTGTATCTTTGCCGTGAATTACACTCTGTATCTTGCCGTGGACACATTGTATCTTTGCCTGGACACATTGTATCTTGCCGTGGAACATTGTATCTTTGCCGTGGACCATTATCTATGACACATGTATCTTGCCGTGGACACATTGTATCTTTGCCGTGGACACATTGTATCTTTGCCGTGGACACATTGTATCTTTGCCGTGGACACATTGTATCTTTGCCGTGGACACATTGTATCTTTGCCGTGGACACATTGTATCTTGCCGTGACACGACTTCGTGACTATCTTGCCGTGGACACATTGTATCTTTGCCGTGGACACATTGTATCTTTGCCGTGGACACATTGTATCTTGCCGTGGACACATTGTATCTTTGCCGTGACACATTGTATCTTGCCGTGGACACATTGTATCTTTGCCGTGGACACATTGTATCTTTGCCGTGGACACATTGTATCTTGCCGTGGACACATTGTATCTTTGCCGTGACACATTTGTATCTTTCCGTGGACACATTGTATCTTGCCGTGACACATTGTATCTTTGCCTGACACATTGTATCTTTGCCGTGACACATTGTATCTTTGCCTGGACACATTGTATCTTTGCCGTGGACACATTGTATCTTGCCGTGACACATTGTATCTTGCCGTGACACATTGTATCTTTGCCGTGGACCATTTGTATCTTTGCCGTGGACACATTGTATCTTGCCGTAGACACATTGTATCTTTGCGTGGACACTTACTTGCTATACTTTCTGCCGTGGACACATTGTATCTTGTGGACCATTGTCTGCGTAACATTGTATCTTTGCCGTGGACACATTGTATCTGAATGAAATGAAAATCGTGGCATATCCTAAAGGACGTAGCCATCAACCACAGTAAACGAGTCGTTGATTTTCTAGACACCACTTATACGTTCAGTAGTTTGCCATTGCTTTCTGAACGGTGACATCTATTATTGCCTTTGCAAAAATCGCACAAAAACGAATTTGCTTTCAAATTTGCCCACCGTGGGGTTTGAACCAGGTACGCTTGGGTCTGTGATCGAGCGCACTACCGCTTGAGCTATAGACGATCACTGTATCTGAATAGCTCTGCCATTTGAGGCAATTTGAGAGTCATCATCATCATCATCAAGTAGCTTGCCCCTTTGTGAACTTGGCTCCCATGACATCAGTCATGAACAAATCTCTGTTATGTGCAAGTTGACCGGCGTCAGTAGCAGACATTCTCAGATCGGCAATGACATCTTCACCCATCGTCTTCTAGATACTTGGAATAACACCAACACCACCACCAAGAATCGAACGTGTTCTACTGAAACCATTTGTCGTCAAAAAACTTGTAGTTAGTTTTCTGTTGGTAATCTGTCTATTGTCTATTCTCAGGTGGAAGATGTAGTTGGTTGTCCACTCTTGCCGTTAAGCGTAGGGATGGGAGCTTTAATTTGCGTTCTAGGGCTAGATGAGTTGCCCTTGTTGTGTTATATCCGTGTTTATGTAGTGTGGTTTTGATATTGTCTATCCATCTTTTCTTGGTCTTCCCTTAGCTCTAGTACCCGATCTCCTTTTATTGTATGCTGTTATTGGTGGTTGGTTGTATTTCATTCTCATTAAATGTCCAAACCACAGCATTTGTTGTCTTTCGATGTATTCGGTGCATGAAGTTATGCCCACTCTGCTTCTGATGTCCTCATTTCGTAGTCTATCTTTCCTGGTGACTTCCACTGCCTTCCTCAATCATTTCATTTCACATGTGGTGAGCTTTCTGTGGTGTGTTGCTGTAAGAGACCAAGTTTTGCACTGGTAACAAAATGTTGGTAGGAAAATACTTAATCTGTTTATTTGGCTAAACCATTTAGTTTGTTGTTTCTTGATGAATGTATACTTGGGCGGATAAGGTTTGCAATATCAGACTTCAAGAACTAACTGGTTTAAAAGACAAAAATGCAGAGAGATAAAGAAAATGTGCAGGATTCTTCTTAAACATTTATGTAAAAAATGTTTCTAACTTGTTTATGATGTATATCATTGTCCAGCGCTCCCTACTGTATAATAACACTTACAGGTCACTGCTTCTATTGTCCAGCACTCACTACTGTATAATAACACTCCCAGGACACTGCTTCTATATATTGTCCAGCACTCCCTACTGTATAATACTCCTGACACTCTTCTATGTCCAGCACTCCTACGTATATAACACTCCCAGGACACTGCTTCTATTGTCCAGCACTCCCTACTGTATAATAACACTCCCAGGACACTACTTCTATTGTCTAGCACTCACTACTGTTTAATAACACTCACAGGACACTACTTCTATTGTCCAGCACTCACTTCTATCTAATAACACTCCCAGGACACTGCTTCTAGATATTGTCTAGCTCTCCCTACTCTATAATAACACTCCCAGGACACTACGTCTATTGTCCAGCACTTCCTACTGTATAATAACACTCACAGGACACTACGTCTATTGTCCAGCACTTCCGCTGTATAATAACACTTACAGGTCACTGCTTCTATATATTATCTAGCTCTCCTACTGTATAATAGCACTCCCAGGACACTGTTTTTATTTATTTTAGATTATGTTCAATTTATTCCCCATTAAATCAATAAACCGCATGGGTACATCACTTGATTACCAAATCTATTACTTATAATTTTATCTTGAAAGTTTTTGAAATAGTTTTATATTTTATATTTCAGAATTTCAAGAATTTTTCAACATTCCCAAAATGGCGACGTCTCCAACAAGCTCGTCTGAACCAGACAAGGGAAACAATCCATGAAATAACTTCAACAAACCAGATTCCATAAACGCATAGACTAGGCCAGTGTTTCTCAAAATGTAGAAAACATCATGAGGAATGTTACAGAAGATATCGGAAAAGAACAATACGCTCCTTTTATAATCGGAGGAAGAGAAATAACTGAACAAAGATATGCTGACGATACAGTGCTACTGTCAACATCACAAAAAGGGATTAAGAAATTATTAGAAGTGAAAGATAAAAGCGAAAAATAAAATCTATATCTCAATGTGACAAAAATAATGACAACAGATAAAACGAACATGACAAAAATATTTTTATCAATGGAGAGAAAGTAGAAAATGTGAACAGTTTTGAATATCTTGGTTCACTGCTAACAACAGATGGAAATGTGAACAGTTTTGAATATCTTAGTTCACTGCTAACAACAGATGGAAATGGGAACAGTTTTGAATATCTTAGTTCACTGCTAACAACAGATGGAAATGGGAACAGTTTTGAATATCTTAGTTCACTGCTAACAACAGATGGAAATGGGAACAGTTTTGAATATCTTGGTTCACTACTAACAACAGATGGAAATGGGAACAGTTTTGAATATCTTGGTTCACTGCTAACAACAGATGGAAATGGGATGAAGGAAATTAAAAGAAGAACAAACATAGCTTTACAAAAAATTAAACAACTAAAAACAGTATGGAAGGAACTGATAAGAAAACAAAGATCAGAATACTAAGAGCATGCATATTCCCAGTGGCAACGTATGGGTGTGAAGTATGGACATTTAATAGAGCAGTGGAAAAACATATATGTGCTTTTGAATATAAATGTTACAGAAGAGCCCCCGTATACCATAGACAGATAAGAGAACAAATATATCTATACAGAAAGAACTCAAAATCAAAGAAAACTGGCTGATGCTACAAATAAGAAAGATAAAATTGAGATATTTTGGACATATAAAAAGACATGAAGGGCTGGGGAAGACCATCATGGAAGGAGGCATACCGGCAAAGAGAAAGAAGAGAAAGACCACGGAGAAGATGGATTCAGGATGTAACTGATGGTTTGAACATGACAGCTGTAGAGGCGGGACATCTGGCCTATGAGAGAGAGAAATTTCGAAGGACTGTTGGGGTGGCATAGCTCTGCTCAGGACAAGGAATTTGATGATGATTAATATGAGCAACGCCACCTTTTTGAGAATGTAATATGTTAACTTGTAGACTAAATCAACAAGTCCTTATGTGGTCACCAGTTGGGAAAAGAAAACATGGAAGACCAAAGACCACTCTTCGAAGAACCATCCAACAAGAAAGTAAACTATTGGGTTGTAAAACCATACAAGATCTGCTACTGCTAGCAAAGAACCGTATCACATGGAGATCTAAAACCTCTGCCCTATGTGCGCCTTTGGCACGAAAGGAACAAACTAACTAAAATGTTAAAGCTTCTACCCACTCTAACCTGTTTAATACCCACCCCCCTTGCTCTTGATCATCTATACACAAACATACAAGTATGTATGGCGTTTTCACTTCGGAAAGAGTTTAACAAAAGTGTAGACAAGGTGTCTAATGGACAAAAGACCATCCTCGGAACAACAGCGACGGGTATTACGGTCTGTCTCGTAGTGAACAAGTTGCCAAACTTCACCTCCGTACCGGCCACAACAAGCTCCGCGCCCACATGTTTCACAAATTTAAAATTGACACAACTAGCCTGTGCCTCTGCAAAAAGGCTGACATGACGGCAGAACACGTTCTGCAAGACTGTCAACTGATAGCAGGCATAAGAAA
This sequence comes from Arion vulgaris, assembly GCA_020796225.1. Lineage (NCBI taxonomy): Eukaryota > Metazoa > Mollusca > Gastropoda > Stylommatophora > Arionidae > Arion > Arion vulgaris. The sequence continues at coordinate 27,736,102 of CM036770.1, forward strand.
AGAAACCTGGCCTAAAAAACACAGAGCTTCATGAGAAGCTGTACGGAGGAACGGAGTCCCTTAAAAACACGTTAAAATTCATGATAAAAGTTGGTTCATCAGTCTATGCCGGGATCGAGAGAGAGAGAGAGAGAGAGAGAGAGAGAGAGAGAGAGAGAGACAAGGTGTCTGTAACATCAAAATTATTTAATGAAGAAACCGGTTGATGACAAATAATTGTGTAGGACTTGTTGGAGTAGAAAATTGTGTTTTGTAAGTAGACAGAATAAGGAAGTGTACTGGTAAGGAAGTATAGACAGAGTAAGGAAGTATAGACAGAGTAAGGAAGTAGACAGAGTAAGGAAGTAGACAGAGTAAGGAAGTAGACAGAGTAAGGAAGTATAGACAGAGTAAGGAAGTATAGACAGAGTAAGGAAGTATAGACAGAGTAAGGAAGTATAGACAGAGTAAGGAAGTATAGACAGAGTAAGGAAGTAGACAGAGTAAGGAAGTAGACAGAGTAAGGAAGTATAGACAGAGTAAGGAAGTAGACAGAGTAAGGAAGTATAGACAGAGTAAGGAAGTATAGACAGAGTAAGGAAGTAGACAGAGTAAGGAAGTAGACAGAGTAAGGAAGTATAGACAGAGTAAGGAAGTAGACAGAGTAAGGAAGTAGACAGAGTAAGGAAGTGTACCGGGTAAGGAAGTATAGACAGAATAAGGAAGTAGACAGAATAAGGAAGTGTACCGGGTAAGGAAGTATAGACAGAGTAAGGAAGTAGACAGAATAAGGAAGTGACGGTAAGGAAGTATAGACAGAGTAAGGAAGTAGACAGAGTAAGGAAGTAGACAGAGTATGGAAGTAGACAGAGTAAGGAAATGTAGACAGAGTAAGGATGTAGACAGAGTAAGGAAATGTAGACAGAGTAAGGAAGTAGACAGATTAAGGAAGTAGACAGATTAAGGAAGTAGACAGAGTAAGATGTAGACAGATTAAGGAAGTAGACAGATTAAGGAAGTAGACAGAGTAAGTATGTAGACAGATTAAGGAAGTAGACAGAGTAAGGAAGTAGACAGAGTAAGGAAGTAGACAGAGTAAAGAAGTAGACAGAGTAAAGAAGTAGACAGAGTATGGAAGTAGACAGAGTAAGGAAATGTAGACAGAGTAAGGATGTAGACAGAGTAAGGAAGTAGACAGAGTAAGGAAATGTAGACAAAGTAAGGATGTAGACAGAGTAAGGAAGTAGACAGAGTAAGGAAATGTAGACAGAGTAAGGAAGTAGACAGAGTTAAGAGAAGTAGACAGAGTAAGGATGAGACAGAGTAAGGAAGTAGACAAAGGAAAACTGTCTTCTAATAATCATAACACTCCATTTGAGACTTATATTGTTAGTGATTTGATTAGTGTGAGCAACAGGTCAAACACTTTCTGTAGTAATATAGAATATTAAACACTTAGGAAGTTGCCAGATAAAAATACAGGGTTATATGTTACAGTATTAGTGTCTGATGTAATTCTTTCAATTGCTTACTGTAACATTTAGTGTCTAGTCATGGCTGGGGCTGATGTGGATCAGCATGAAGAAAAATGGCTGTCAAGTGTGTGGTCAGCATGAAGAAATAATGGTCTGTCAAGTGTGGTCATGCATGAAGAAACTATGGCTGTCAGTGTGGGTCAGCATGAAGAAACTATGGTCTGTCAAGTGTTGGTCAGCATGAAGAAATAATGGTGTTCCAGTGTGTGGTCAGCATGAAGAAACTATGGTCTGTCAGTGTGTGGTCAGCATGAAGAAACTAAAGGCTGTCAAGTGTGTGGTCAGCATGAAGAAATAATGGCTGTCAAGTGTGTGGTCAGCATGAAGAAACTATGGCTGTCAAGTGTGTGGTCAGCATGAAGAAACTTGGCTGTCCAGGTGTGGTCAGCATGAAGAAATAATGGCTGTCCAGTGTGGTCAGCATGAAGAAACTGTGGCTGTCCAGTGTGTGGTCAGCATGAAGAAACTATGACTGTTCAGAATGTGGTCAGCATGAAGAAACTGGCTTTCCAATGGTTGGTCAGCATGAAAAACTATGACTGTCCATGTGTGGTCAGCATGAAGAAACTATGACTGTCCAGTGTGTGGTCACATGAAGAATATGAATGTCCAGAGTGTGGTCAGCATGAAGAAACTATGGCTGTCCAGAGTTGGTACAGCATGGAAAGAAACTATTGCTGTCCAGTGTGTGGTCATCATATGAATGTCCAGAGTTTGGTCAGCATGAAGAAACTATGGCTCTCCAGAGTTTGGTCAGCATGAAGAAACTATTGCTGCCAGTGTGTGGTCATCATATGAATGTCCAGAGTTTAGTCAGCATGAAGAAAGTTTGCATGTCCAGTGTGTGTCATCATATGAATGTCCAGAGTTTGTCAGCATGAAGAAAGTATTGCTGTCCAGGTGTTGGTGTCATCATATGAATGTCCAGAGTGTGGTCAGCATGAAGAAACTATGGCTCTCCAGAGTTTGGTCAGCATGAAGAAACTACGACTGTCCAGTGTGGGGTCATCATATGAATGTCCAGAGTTTGATCAGCATGAAGAAACTATGACTGTCCAGTGTGGGGTCAACATGAAGAAACTAGGGCCCGACACAAGCAAAGATTGTACGAAAGAAAGAAGTTAGAAGAAGACTGGCCATGTCTTTCCAGTGGGTGATCAACATGAAGAAACTATGGCACAACACAATCAAAGAAACGAAAGTAAGACTTCTAAGAACATGCATATTCCCTATGACAACATATGGATGCGAATCATGGACCATAACACAAACATTAAAGAACAAAAAAATTGAAACTTTTGAAACAAATTGCTACAGAAAAGTTCTTAGAACATCTTGGACAGAGAAGAGAAAAACAAAGACATCCTACAAGACCTGCATATCGAGGAGCATTGGCTCACAAATAACATCATGACGAAATATTTGGCCATATAAACGCCACATCGGTTTGGAGAGAAAAAGGTAATGGAAGGCATGGTTCCTGGAATACGAGACAGAGGACCACTAAGACGAAGGTGGCAGCAGGACATCAAAGAAACCTTGAACATGACGCTAGAAGAGGCCGGGGAACTTGCTAGAGACAGAGAGGTTTTCAGGCGTGATGTGATGAATACGACGTTCAGTAAGGGACATGTTACTACTTGAGAACATTTATGAAAGTATATTTTTTTAAAAGAGCGTCTAGCCGAATGTATTAGATTCCCGTTAAGGTCAAGGAGTTTTTTTTCTGTCGAGGGCATAAAGAAACATCATAACCTAAATTTTTTCGTAGTGACTGCACTAGCCTTGTGACGATTAAATTACACAGGCGCAAGTCCCTCCTGTCATACTCCGCCCTAAAAAAGAGGTATTACACAGGAAGTAGAGAGTCACGAAGTAAAGAGTCAGGACATAGAGAATCTCAATTATTGTGACTCTTCATGACACCAATACCGGACATTTTGAGAAGACACTAGGAAATACGGTTGTTTTTTTTAAAACACGTAATCATCAAAGTACAACACGTAAACTACAAAGTACTGTAGTTTTATAAATTACAAAAACAATGACAAAATACATCAACGTTTCGACCAACAAGGCCTTTATCAAGCAAACGAACAACAGGAGTGACGAATTTTAAAAACATATGGACGACTACATACAAACGTTTCTAAGGAAAATCTGGGAATAAAACGAATAACGAAATAAATGTAACACAAAAACACACATAAAAACTAGAAATAGAAAGGAAGAGAAACAATGAAAAATCTAGTAAATATATATAGTAAAGGCCTTGTTGGTCGAAACGGTGCTGTATTTTGTCATTGTTTTTGTAATTTGTAAAACTACAGTACTTTGTGATTACGTGTTTTGCCAATCAAATAGTTTTACTGTAGTCTCATCTATTTTGTTTTTTTAAAACCCATTATGAGAAACGTTAGACTAGATGATTATAAAGAACTCAAAACTTCAAGCTCAAACATGACACGTTTGATGAAGAATAGAAAATTGAAAATCACCCGAGTAGTTACCAGGGCCCAAATTGGGATGTAAAGAATAAAACCCCTGTTACCTGCGATGCATGTCGTAAGAGGTGACTCAGGAGTATGGACGTGGAGCTAGCTATCCCACACAGTAAAAAACACTAGATAGCTACAGAACGGAGATCGAATCAAGTAAACGCTCGCTGAAACTGGACACATCGTCGAAGGATAAGCACCAGAACTCCAAATGGTTCTGAAGATGAGACGTAAAACACACCAATGCAAATAAAAAAAGAACGATCGCGAGAGAGAGAGAGATACATACAGTGGCGGCTCGTCATTAAGGGCCAGTGGGGCCCGGCCCACCAAAAATAATGTGTAACGTGTATTTAGTATTTTATAAATTAAAATATAACAACCCAAAACCATGATTTTTCCAAAACTTCTGTCTGGCCCCACAAACAAAAATTATCACGAGACACCACTGGATACATACAATATTACAAGTTTCTAAAGTCAACAGTAAACCAAATAACGAAAACAATAAAAGATAAACAAACAATAGAACACATTTAATATCTCAGAGTATTTATTTGTTAATACAATAATTTGCTCCTTCAAAATACAATAAATGTATGACGGACTCTGTACTTGATTTGTCTATAGAGACACCTCGTCTTCTTCAGGTACCATTTATCCCTTTTTAATATGAGTTGTGTCCAACCTAGACAAAAGTACAACAATTAATAAAATAAATGATTTATTTGTCTAGAAGAAAAGAACGAAACAAGGACATCAACTACAGTTGAGATTCGTTCATTATTTTTCCCTGCCTTTTTTGTCGTTAGGCGTCACAGGTTTACCAAATGATCAGTTTCTGAGATGGTCGCTTGATACGCTTTGATACTGTGAAGTTTTAAGATGTATGTAACTCCATCAATCCATTTTTTCTTGGTCTGCCCCTTCCTCTTGATGATTCCATTTTCAGGTTGTACACTCTAGCAACTGGTGTATTCGGTTCATTCTGACCAAGTGGCCAAACCATTTGAGTCTCTGTTTTTAATTGAATCTAATAGCAGGTGTTGTTCCGACTATTCTTCTAATTTCCTCATTTCTTATATGGTGTCTTCTTGTTTTATTTACTGCTTTCCTCAAGCATCTCATTTCGTATGTGGTAATTTTCCTTTCTTGTTCTTGCGTTAGTGCCCAAGTTTGGAACTGGTAGCATAGTGTTGGTATAAAGATTGCATTTATAATCGGTCTTTTAGTCTCTACTGGAATTGCTAGGTGTGTGAGCATTGGGGTAAGTTGGTGTGAAGATTGGGGTAAGTTGGTGTGAAGATTAGGGTAAGTTGGTATGATAAAGAATACAATAAATATCAAGTTTAACATATGAGCTTAAAGAATAATTATGAAGTTAATAAAATAATAATTATTTACATAATTGTGACAATAAGAGACAAAATTAGAAATGAAGAAATCAGAAGAAGACTGGTTGTGAAACCAATCATGCAATTCATAAAAGAACAACAGATTAAATGGTTTGGACACCTGACCAGAATGCCCTGGTATCCCCTACCACAGACAGCCACACAGAAAAAGTATAATGAGTACAAAGCAAGAGGAAGACCACGCAAAAGATGGAGCGACCGCATCAGGAACAGCCTTACGAAAATGAATATCAGCTTACAAAGTGCCTTAAGACAAGCACACACAAGATCACTACGCCCCCAACTCTTCTATAAAGAAGTAAATGGTGGAATAGAAGAGGAAGAATTGTTCATGCGAAGAGTAAGTTCATCTTCTAGTTAAAAATCAGATTCAAGAGACAATTACTAAGTAACATATAATGAGATAGAATGAGAAGCATAGACAAGATACAAATGATAAGAACTACATTCGTCATAAAATGTGTGGACTATAAGAAAAGAAAATAGTTCAGCATGTCCTAAACACGACTTCAAGTCAGTTATCATTTTGCATCAATGAGAAAAGATATGTCTGAGAACAGTGGCGGCTCTTGATCCTTTTTGTTGGTGGGGCCAGACACAAATTTTAGAAAAATCATGGTTTTGGGTTAGGTTATATTTTAATTTATTAATAATAAATACACGTTACACATTATTTTTTTGGGGAGGCTGGACCCACTGCCCTTAATGACGAGCCGCCACTGTCTGAGAACATGTTCAATGATGTCAAACTAGGTATCTATGGATGACATGAGTAACAACGACAACAACATGAACTCACGACAACCGAAACGACTCACTTCATCCAACAAAGAAAACCTACGGTTGTACGGCTGATCTTGTTAGACAAGAAGATAAACTTGCTCAATGTACGATACATGGGGTTAGAAAAGAAACATCAAGAAAACTTCATCTTGCCCTGCCGTCGATTCAGAACTCTGACTGTTCGAAACGAGAAATTGGTCAAAAGCGCATAAGGACAACGTCGCGCCAGGATTAGTGAGCTGGGACTAACCAAGATCCTACCCCACTTCCAGTGGTGACCCTGAAAACAGACAACGGTTCCTGTCTGGATAAGCGGGTAGGGATCGAGGGAGAGCTACTCTGGTATAAATAGTGATGCAGACGCATTTATGTTGGATAAGATCCGCTCGTAACACAGACGAGCAGAATCCCAGAGTGGCTATTAATGCACGTCTTTCCTGGCCGATGGGAAAAACGGAACAAATAAACATAAAGGGATGAAGGGTGCATCAGAGTAGAAAAGTGGACAAACATGGGGTGAAACTAGAGTCCTGAGGTGGGGGTCCGAATGAGTTACTTGTCCTGACAGTCTCGATGCATAGTAAATGTGAGCACGGTGAGAAAACTGATAAACACGGTGAGCAGGCACCAAAGTAGGGCAAACACGCATACGGACGATATACAGGTGAGCCCACCGGTGGGACAGACATGCACGATGCTGATGAGGGACAAAAAGGCGTGGCAAACGTATAGTGAGCGGACCACCCAAATGTGCAGAAAAACTGGAAAGCCCAACAGCGGCTTCAATCCAGTGCAAACGTTTCAACCGATTGGTGATAAACTATGCTATGTGCACAGTGAGATAGACATGGGTAAGGTGTCGCCCAGTAGAACAATGTGAGCACAAGTGACGAAGAGAAAAGAGGCGGGCCCAGTTGGTGGACGAGGGCACAGGCAGAAATGGGGAAAGGGCACCCAAAAGAAACGCGAGGTGGACAAAACGGTGGCGAGCCTCGAAGGTGGGGGTCTCCATTCAGAGAACTTTAACTTTTGGGCCTTGTAGTACGATTGGGGACAATCAAAGGTTAGCGGAGCAAACCGTTCACAAAACTAGACGGCAGGCAAACCAAGTAGTAAAAAAAAGACTGGTAACCTGGGCAGATAACGCTCAACAACCCGGGCGGGAAGGTTATCTAAGGGTATCTACCTTAACAGAAAATAACAACTTGCTGCCTTGCAGGTCGGCTGGGGACAGCCCAAGGCTGAAAGAGAACGAACCCAGTAAACGCTGGCTAAAACCGAACACGTCGCCGAAGGATAAGCTCCAAATAGCGCTAAAGATGTGATGAAATACACCCATGCTAAGGCTGCATGAATCAAATTTTCACATGAATATAGTTTATGGGGAAATCTGGTACATCGGTCTGGACGGTGATCGCGAGAGAGAGAGAGAGAGAGAGACGAGAAAGATACATTTTTCAATAATAAGTGTTCTTCTCCTTACTTCTTCTCACAGATAAATTTTCTGGCTGTCAGGCAATTTAAATCATTCCATCCGCCAGTGCTTTTTAGTTCCACGCACTGTTCATTGTTTCCTGTCAGAGAAAGCATTTAATTACACATTAGAAATAATAGCAATCAACACACAAGAAGCCTTCTAGATTCCAGCAATCGTTTAAATGTGTGCATTTCTTGTCCTTGTGTAGAAGGTATGCAGCCAGCACCCCCTCCCCCAGGCAGCAGCCGGTGGACCAGACAGATAGCCTTAGGGTGTAGTTTGTAGATATTGTATTAGTTGACGGTAGTGATTGCACACTGAATCTGCATCTGTTCACTATAAGCAGAGTGGCAACACTAAACGAGACTTGACGTAGTAAAACCAATTGACGCAGTTTTGTGCAGTGACGGCGTAGCAACGTTAGTAAACATAGGGAGACGAGCATAGGCACTACAACGATGAGGACGTGTTTATGTCTGTGGTCATACTATCTCAATAAAGATGCATTAACATACCGAAAAGATGGTTGTCCACTGTGTAGTCTTTCTTTCTTTTGTCCTTCTCTGCTTTTTTGCCGCTAGGCGTAGCAGGTTTAACTGATGATCGGTTTCCGAGATAATGCACGCTCGGTCGCTTGATTTGGTGTGGTATTGTGGAGTTTTAAGATGTCTGTAACTCCATCAACCCATCTTTTCTTGGTCTGCCCTTTCCTCTTGATGATTACATTTTCAGGTTGTACGCTCTTGCAACTGGTGTATTCGGGTTCATTCTGACCAAGTGGCCAAACCATTTGAGTCTCTGTTTTTCAATAAATCTAATAGCAGAGTGACTGTCTTACACATGTTTGCCTGTGTTGTAACGAGAATGTCATTCGTAAGAAACCGTTCATCTGTAAGAAAGTGATGCGCCATACTAAGAAAATGGATGGACTGAAGAAGACATGATGTAAAGGACTAAAGGATCACGAATAAAAGAGAACGATAACTAAATACTACCATCATGTATCGTGGTTTGGAATAAATGATAACATCCCAAAATATAAAACATACATTATATATATATATATGAATATCTGTGAGGACAGGTAAAGAAAATTCCAAAAAGGACCAAGTGAGGACTAACACTATCCAGTACGACATGTGATGACTAACACTATCCAGTACGACAAGTGATGACTAACACTATCCAGTACGACAAGTGATGACTAACACTATCCAGTACGACAAGTGAGGACTAACACTATCCAGTACGACAAGTGAGGACTAACACTATCCAGTACGACAAGTGAGGACTAACACTATCCAGTACGACAAGTGAGGACTAACACTATCCAGTACGACAAGTGAGGACTAACACTATCCAGTACGACAAGTGATGACTAACACTATCCAGTACGACAAGTGAGGACTAACACTATCCAGTACGACAAGTGAGGACTAACACTATCCAGTACGACAAGTGATGACTAACACTATCCAGTACGACAAGTGAGGACTAACACTATCCAGTACGACAAGTGAGGACTAACACTATCCACGACAAGTGATGACTAACACTATGCAGTACGACAAGTGAGGACTAACACTATCCAGTACGACCAATTAGGACAGGGAAAAAGAGACAGGGAGTAGACTTGTGAAACCAGCAACCCCCCCGTACTTCGAAAATAGTATAGAGCACTCAGCATAATTAGGAGGGGGATACTGCAACACTTGTTACAAGACAACTTCTATATACCAACAATCGTTTAAATGTGTGCATTTCTTGTCCTTGTTACAAGACAACTTCTATATTCCAGTAATCGTTTAAATGTGTGCATTTCTTGTCCTTGTTACAAGACAACTTCTATATTCCAGTAATCGTTTAAATGTGTGCATTTCTTGTCCTTGTTATGGTATTTTTGGTTGTTGAAGTAAAACTTTTCTTTTTTTATTTTAAATATCCACGGAATAAGATCAAAGTTTCTATTCTTCTATTCTTGCATTCCCGTATTCTTCTATTCTTGTATTCTTGTATTCTTCTATTCTTGTATTCTTGTATTCTTGTATTCTTCTATTCTTGTATTCTTCTATTCTTCTATTCTTCTATTCTTGTATTCTTGTATTCTTCTATTCTTGTATTCTTCTATTCTTCTATTCTTGTATTCTTGTATTCTTCTATTCTTGTATTCTTCTATTCTTGTATTCTGTATTCTTATATTCTTCTATTCTTCTATTCTTCTATTCTTCATTCTTCTATTCTTCTCTATTCTAGTATTCTTCTATTCTAGTATTCTTCTATTCTAGTATTCTTCTATTCTAGTATTCTTCTATTCTAGTATTCTTCTATTCTAGTATTCTTCTATTCTAGTATTCTTCTCATTCTGTATTCTTCTATTCTAGTCATTCTTCTATTCTATGTATTCTTTTCTTCTATTCTGTATTCTTCTATTCTTGTATTCTTCTATTCTTCTATTCTTCTATTCTTCTATTCTTGATCTTTCTTCTATTCTTCTATTCTTCTATTCTTCTATTCTGTATTCTTCATTCTTCTATTCTTGTATTCTTCTATTCTTCTATTCTTATTCTTATTCTTCATTCTTCTATTCTTGTATTCTTCTATTCTTGTATTCTTCTATTCTTATATCTCTTCTATTCTTGTATTCTTTTCTATTCTTCTATTCTTTCTATTCTTCTATTCTTCTATTCTTCTATTCTAGTATTCTTCTATTCTTCTATTCTTCTATTCTTGTATTCTTCTATTCTAGTATTCTTCTATTCTTCTATTCTTCTATTCTTGTATTCTTCTATTCTTCTAAAATCTTTCTGATTCTTGATTCTGTTCTTGTAATTCCCTTTTCTGTTACATATTTCTATCTGTATTCTAAAATTCTATTCTTTTTTTCTATTCTTCAATTCGTAATCGTACCTTTTTAGTATTCTCTATTCTTGGATTCATTACTTTCTCATTCTGTATCTTCTATTCTTCTATTCTTCTATTCTTCTATTCTTCTATTCTTCTATTCTTATATTCTTTTGCTGTTACATACTTTCTGAAGGCTGAGCTAAAAATAGCTATTCTTCTATTCTTTTGCTGTTACATACTTTCTGAAGGGTTAGCTAAAAATAGCTATTCTTTTATTCTTTTGCTGTTACATACTTTCTGAAGGCTGAGCTAAAAATAGCTATTCTTCTATTCTTTTGCTGTTACATACTTTCTGAAGGCTGAGCTAAAAATAGCTATTCTTTGTTTCTAGGTCACAAACGTGAACGTACGCCTATAGCATTGCCCGTATCATTTTGGATCGACTAACATCCAAGCATTAACATGTCAGTCAAACGACAACTGATAAACTGCATATTTATTCCAACTCTCTTCTATCAGTGCCAAACATGACCCTGACTAAGACACAAGAAAGAAAGATTACAACATGTGAAATGAGATGTCTACGAAAAGCTGTCAACGTTACAAGGAGAGATAGAGTGAGAAACGAGAATATCAGAAGCATCGTTGGTACTATACCATGCATACAGTACATCGAGAAGCAAAGAATTAAGTGGTTCGGCTATCTGGTGCGAAAGCATGGATTGACAGCGTCATGCGCAATACACCTGGCACAAGATAGAAAACTAAATCTCCCCACGACGCTTCACAGCAAATGTGTTTAAGATAAGATAAGAAGATATGACACCGAATGCTACAAATTGTTAGAGCAACATCAATTTTTAAAAGTCTAAATAAAATATAGAACTGCAAATTATATAATTTAAAAACTAAATTATGAATTTTTAATTCCAATGTCACATCAATCCTAATCGCAAATGTGGTGTCAGGACCCACAAGGGAAGCGAAGAATAGTACCACTGTGATCTACAAGGCATGTCGTAAGAGACGACTGAGGTAAGGGTCTAGGGAAGCTACCCTAGTAAATGAAAAAGCATGGCAGAAATTGGATGTGCCGGTCTACTTGTAGGCACGTAACTGGCGCAATAAACAATCTCTCTTAAGCTCAGATCACATACAAACCACACAGAGTGGTTAAGAAGTGGTCGATATGGATCGTTCGAAGAAGAAGTATCAATCCTAACATATGCCAGCGAGAGTTGTATCAATCCTAACATATGCCAGCGAGAGTTGTATCAATCCTAACATATGCCAGCAAGAGTTGTATCAATCCTAACATATGCCAGCAAGAGTTGTATCAATCCTAACATATGCCAGCGAGAGTTGTATCAATCCTAACATATGCCAGCGAGAGTTGTATCAATCCTAACATATGCCAGCGAGAGTTGTATCAATCCTAACATATGCCAGCAAGAGTTGTATCAATCCTAACATATGCCAGCGAGAGTTGTATCAATCCTAACATATGCCAGCAAGAGTTGTATCAATCCTAACATATGCCAGCGAGAGTTGTATCAATCCTAACATATGCCAGCAAGAGTTGTATCAATCCTAACATATGCCAGCGAGAGTTGTATCAATCCTAACATATGCCAGCGAGAGTTGTATCAATCCTAACATATGCCAGCAGAGTTGTATCAATCCTAACATATGCAGGAGGAGTTGAATCAACCTAACAATAAAGCCAGGGGAAGAGTTTACTCAATCGTAACATGCGCAAGAGTCTCTTAGTCAATCCAACAAACCACAGAGTGGTTTAATGGCTCATATGCCAGCGAAGAGTAGTATCAATCCTAACATATGCCAGCGAGAGTTGTATCAATCCTAACATATGTCAGCGAGAGTTGTATCAATCCTAACATATGCCAGCGAGAGTTGTATCAATCCTAACATATGCCAGCGAGAGTTGGAAAATGACTAAAGATATAGAAAGCAAGTTGAATGCATTTGAAAATAGATGTCTGCGAAAAATAATGAATATAAATGGAAAGAATTCAGAAGTGATGAAATCAGAGACATGTCTGGTCAACCACTAGTGACAACTGTTATAAGAAGAGAAGATGGAGATATGTTGGCACACCTTGAGGAGAAATGATCAACGAATATCAAAGCAGACATTGAAGTGGGATCAACGGATTCAAGAAAGAGAGGTCGACCTAAGGAGACCCTGAAACGAACTTTGCTGAGAGAGGCAGGAAATATCGGTCTCAGTTCCATGGAGGAGATTGAGCGAGTTTCCCAGGATAGAGCGGTATGGAGAAATTACTTGCTGGCTCTATGTAACGTATACCGGTACGAGAGGAATTATTAAAAAATATATAAAGCAAGTTGAATGCATTAGAAAATTGATTTACGTTGGCTGGAGTCACAAAACTACACTCATGCGTGCATTCTGAGTGATTCATTGAGTATGAACCACAAGGTAGAGGCTGGTTCGGTGCGCAATGGACTGAATCACTACAAGCGTCAACAATTTGCAGAATCACACTTATCTACATTCCGGGGCACATGGGTGTCGTTGGTAATGAGAGAACAGACAGGCTGGCTGGCTCTGCCACCATATCAGAGGGCCAGCCAATGGATAGAGCTGATATTTTGAACGCCCTCATAGATTTGTGGTCGCAAAGAAGATTTTCGTTTGAACCAATCCAGTCAACTACTAGATTGCAGGAGCTGGGTTTGAAGATTGGAGTAGCAAGAAAAGAACAGCATAACAGGTACGTGAGTAGGCTCATCAATCAAAATCGAACTGGTACGGTCAGTCGCTGGACGCTGCTGGAGATATTGCGAAGGAGATCAGAGCACCTATGAACATGTCCGGAGTGCAATGAAGATATTCTAAACTGAAACTGAAATTGAAAATTGATGTCTGAGAAAAATAATGAACATAAAATGGAAGAATTCAGGAGAAGTGGAGAAATCAGAGAAATATCTAATAACAACTGTTAAGGAGAAAATGGAGATATGTTGTGCATACTGTGAGAAGAAATGATTAAAGAATAACAAATCAGCTATTGAAGTGGGAGGAAAATGGTTTAAGAAAGAGAGGACGCATAGGAGACCCTGAAACGAACTTGAATAAGAAAGATGAGATATATCTGGATTAATTCCATAGAGGTAATTAAACGAGTTTAAAGTGTATGTTTGACGAATGAATTTCAGTGAGATTGTAAAATATAAATACCATAATTATTGGGTTCTCCTGGAATCCAATTAACATATCGTGACACATCTCGGTTGCTTGGTGTCCACTGCCATACACCTGGATGCAATCTTGAACTCAGACCAATCCACGCTACTGACACTTGAAATATGGACAAAACAAACGTATAAAAATATAGTATTATTCTTTAACAGACTGTACAACTTTAACAGACTGTACAACTTCAACAGACTGTACAACTTTAACAGACTGTACAACATTAACAGACTGTACAACTTGACCTGTATTGTACAACTACAACATTATTGTACAACTTCAACTGTACAACTCAACTGTGTACAGCTTTAACTGTACTGTACAACTCAACTGTACTGTACAACTACAACTGTCACTGGTACATCTCGCTGTACAACTTCAACTGTACTGTAAAACTCCAACTGTACTGTACAACTCCAGCAGACTGCACAACTTCAACACTGTACAACTTTAACTGTACTGTACAACTTTAACTGTACAACTCCAATTGTACTGTACAACTTCAACTGTACTGTACAACTTAGATTGTACTGTACAACTCCAATTGTACTGTAGAACTCAACTGTGACTGCACAACTTCAACCTTACTGTACAACTCAACTGTACTGTACAAATCCAACTGTACTGTACAAATATAACTATACTGTATCACTCCAATTGTACTGTACAACTCCAACTGTACTGTACAACTACAACATTACTGTACAACTACAACTGTACTGTACAACTACAACATTACTGTACAACTCCAACTGTACTGTACAACTCCAGCAGACTGCACAACTTCAACTGTATTATACAACTACAACTGTACTGTACAACTCAACTTACTGTATAACTACAACTGTACTGTACAACTACAACATTCTGTACAACAACTAACTGTACTGTACAGCTACAACATTACTGTACAACTACAAATGTACTGCACAACTTCAACTGTACTATACAACTCCAACTGTACTGTACAACTCTAGCTTTACATTAAAACATCTTCTTCTGTTAATTTTTATATTTTTCATTGATATCTAGTATCAATACGCCATTAGCTGGCGAATTCAGTCTATCAATACGCCATTAGCTGGCGAATTCAGTCTATCAATACGCCATTAGCTGGCGAATTCAGTCAAACAATATGCCATTACTGGCGAATTCAGTGAAACAATATGCCACTGGACACTGCAGTCTCGAGTGTAAAACAGCGTCTACTGACGGCCCGTAGTACACACAAGCCACCCTTATCTTCCGGTGTGGTAGATCTGAAAACTGCGATGTCAAGGGTTAACTGGGTTCTTGTTTAGCTAGGGTGATAGGCTTCACGGGGTTTAGTTATAAATATGTGATACTTTGTGGGAGGGCCAACCAGAAAAGCAAGGATGCTGAAACTGGATTTGCTGGCACCCAACTGACACAACGAACTACTGCACAAATCCCACACAAATCTACTTCTAGTATGAGGATGGAGGTTGAGGCCGTTACTGCTGCCCTCCATTGGATTTCTGGGACTTCTTTTACTGGGGCAGTTGTTGTCTCTGACTCTCAGTCGATGCTTCACAAGATCCAGAAGGGCAGGTTTCGGTATGTGTCGATGTCGTCTATAGAAGTTTCTAACCTCCAACGTCTTACGTGGATATACTGTCCTGGGCATGCGGGTGTTTACGGTAATGAGAGAGCGGACAGGCTTGCATCAACAGCATCGATTGTTGGGGAGTTGAAGATGGATAATGGGGATATTCTTCAGTCTATTGGATGAGGACACTAAAATCGATGTTGAATCGATCAAGCGATTTAAGCAGTTTGGAGTTACCTGTTGTTCAAGTCGAACTGGATGCCTGAGAGGCAGAGTGAGAGGTGTGTTTAATCAGCGAGCCACAGGAACCATCAGTATGCATACTCTTCGATATATGTTGGGAGAGACTGAGCACCTATGGGTCTGCCCGGAGTGCAATGACGTCAGTTTAGTAACCAATAACCACACAAATCATAAGGAGTAATTTAACAGATGGTTGATGTGTAACACACGCAGAAGAAGAAGAATATTATTATTATTATTGCATTTTTAGCTCGTGTGTTGACGGAACCCTCAATTGAAGCAAAGAATAGTACCACTTCGACCTACAAGGGATGTCGTACGAGGCGACTGATATAGGGGCCTAGGGAATCTACTATAGTAAATGAAAAGCGTCGCAGAAATCGGATGTGTTGGGCTACTTGTAGGAACATAACTGGCACAACGTACAACTCTTTGGCTCAGATCACATACGGATCAAAAGGACTGGTTTACAAGTGGTCGACATGGAGCGTAAATATAATAAGACGTTTAGTACGTTTGTTGATCAATTCTATGTGAATATTTGACATTGCTTCTTTCATTATAACTGTCTGTCTAAACTGTCTGTCTATACTGTCTGTCTATACTGTCTGTCTATACTGTCTGTCTATACTGTCTGTCTATACTGTCTGTCTATACAGTCTGTCTATACTGTCTGTCTATACTGTCTGTCTATACTGTCTGTCTATACTGTCTGTTTATACTGTCTGTATATTCTGTTTTTTTATACTGTCTATATTGTCTGTCTATACTGTCTGTATATACTGTCTGTCTATACTGTCTGTCTATACTGTCTGTCTATACTGTTTGTCAATACTGTCAGTTTAAACTGTCTGTCTATACTGTCTGTCTATACTGTCTATCTATACTGTCATATGTCGTATACTGTCTGTCTATACTGTCTGGCTATACTGTCTGTTTATACTGTATGTACATACTGTCTGTCTATACTGTCTGTTTATAATGTATGTTTATACTGTCTGTCTATACTGTCTGTCTATACTGTCTGGCTATACTGTCTGGCTATACTGTCTGTCTATTCTGTCTGTCTATACGTCTGTCTGTGTCTGTCTGTACTGTCTGTCTATACTGTCTATCTATACTGTCTGTCTATATTATCTGTCTATGACATTATAACTATCTATATATACTGTCTGTCTATACTGTCTGTCTATACTGTCTGTCTATACTGTCTGTCTATATTGTCTGTGTTACTGACATTATAACTATCTATCCATACTGTCTGTATATACTGTCTGTCTATAATGTATGTCTATATTGTCTGTGTTACTGACATTATAACTATCTATCCATTATGTCTGTATATACTGTCTGTCTATACTGTCTGTCTATATTGTCTGTGTTACTATCATTATAACTATCTATCTATACTGTCTGTCTACTACTGTCTGTCTATAGTATGTCTATATTGTGTGTACTGACATTATAATATCTATCCATACTGTCTATACTGTCTGTCATACTCTGTCATATTGTTTATGTTACTGACCATTATAACTATCTCATCCATACCCGTCTGTAATATGTCTGTCATAGTCTGTCATACTGTCTGTGTTACTGACATTATAAATTATCTATCCATACTGTCTGAATATATGTCTGTCTATAATGTCTGTCATATTGTTTTGTGTTACTGCATTATAAATGTCTATCCATACTCTCGTATATACTGTCTGTCTATATTGTCATGTTATGACATTATAACTGTTATATCAAATGAAATGATAACATATATAAAACTGACATTTCTTAACTACAAGTTGTTGACTAATCCAGGTCTCTCTTTGTTTACTATCAATTTCAGCTAGACGGGCACCAAATAGGTCACAGTTTGCCTGGAGAACATACATGAAAATATATCTATTCAGTATTTAAATAGTATATGTGTACATTAATTCACTTAAGTTATGTGCTATATGTACATGCATCCACTCAGTGCATATTGTTCATGTACATGCATCCACTAAAAGAATATTGTTCATGTACATGTATCCACTCAATGAATATTGTTCATGTACATGCATCCACTCAGTGCATATTGTTCATGTACATGCATCCACTCAATGAATATTGTTCACGTACATGCATCCACTCAATGAATATTGTTCATGTACATGCATCCACTCAGTGCATATTGTTCATGTACATGCATCCACTCAATGAATATTGTTCATGTACATGCATCCACTCAGTGCATATTGTTCATGTACATGCATCCACTCAGTGCATATTGTTCATGTACATGCATCCACTCAGTGCATATTGTTCATGTACATGCATCCACTCAGTGCATATTGTTCATGTACATGCATCCACTCAATGAATATTGTTCATGTACATGCATCCACTCAGTGCATATTGTTCATGTACATGCATCCACTCAATGAATATTGTTCATGTACATGCATCCACTCAATGAATATTGTT
Source organism: Arion vulgaris (assembly GCA_020796225.1). Classification (NCBI taxonomy): domain Eukaryota; kingdom Metazoa; phylum Mollusca; class Gastropoda; order Stylommatophora; family Arionidae; genus Arion; species Arion vulgaris. The sequence goes on from CM036770.1 coordinate 27,754,150, forward strand.
CATGTACATGCATCCACTCAGTGCATATTGTTCATGTACATGCATCCACTCAGTGCATATTGTTCATGTACATGCATCCACTCAATGCATATTGTTCATGTACATGCATCCACTCAATGAATATTGTTCATGTACATGTATCCACTCAATGAATATTGTTCATGTACATGCATCCACTCAGTGCATATTGTTCATGTACATGCATCCACTCAGTGCATATTGTTCATGTACATGCATCCACTCAGTGCATATTGTTCATGTACATGCATCCACTCAATGAATATTGTTCATGTACATGCATCCACTCAATGAATATTGTTCATGTACATGCATCCACTCAGTGCATATTGTTCATGTACATGCATCCACTCAATGAATATTGTTCATTTACATGCATCCACTAAAAGAATACGATATGTGTACATGTGTACATTAGTGATTCAATGCATAGTGTGGAGCATGATCCCATAACAATATGTTTCTTAATCTCTACAGAAATTGTAATTTATATATCTCAATTATCTTTATACAAGTTATCTAACAGTCATTTATATATCTACATATAAATCACATACTCATATATATATATATATATGCGTATGAGACACATAGCGCCACCTGGCAAAACGGAATATAAAGTTGGATGTTGCTGTCACCTAATGACACTTTTAGAAAACACCAACTACATTTACCTACCATCTCACATAACTTTGTCACTTATTGACTTCCCTGTATATATATATATATATATATATATATATATATATATATATATATATATATATATATATATATATAAATTATTTATTCGATCTATTGTCTAATCTATCTATTGTCTATTCTATCTATTGTCTAATCTATCTATTATCTAATCTACCTATTGTTTAATCTATCTATTGTCTAATCTATCTATTGTCTAATCTATCTATTGTCTATTCTATTGTCTAATCTATCTATTGTCTAATCTATCTATTGTCTATTCTATCTATTGTCTAATCTATCTATTGTCTAATCTATCTATTGTCTATTCTATTGTCTAATCTATCTATTGTCTAATCTATCTATTGTCTATTCTATCTATTGTCTAATCTATCTATTGTCTAACTATCTATTGTCTATTCTATCTATTGTCTATTCTATCTATTGTCTATTCTATCTATTGTCTAATCTATCTATTGTCTAATCTATCTATTGTCTAACTATCTATTGTCTATTCTATCTATTGTCTATTCTATCTATTGTCTAATCTATCTATTGTCTAATCTATCTATTGTCTAATCTATCTATTGTCTATTTTTTTTGTGCCTTTCAGCATTCAAAGTAAGCCAATAGTTCTAGCAATTGCTCTAGTGTACCCCTTGTACATGGTGTTTACTACCGCCTCTGCTTTTTCTGAGTTTCATCGTTTGAGTGGACGACCTTTGGCTTAGCAATAGTGTTGTTCGTAGGAAGTTTCTAAAAGTCTCTTCGTTTCTGATCTTATATCTCCTTGTTATTTTCGCTATTTTCTGTAGCAACTTCATCTCTGTTGTTGTAATTTTTCTTTATTTTTTGTTTGCTGTAAATACAGTAAAGCTATTTTTTAAAAATATCTCGCTTATTGTGTTCGTAACATTGCTGGACTAAGCAATGCTTGTATTGTTGGGCTAGACAATGGGTGTCGTAATAATGCTTGTATTGTTGGGCTAGACAATGGGTGTCGTAATAATGCTTGTATTGTTGGGCTAGACAATAGGTGTCGTAATAATGCTTGTATTGTTGGGCTAGACAATGGGTGTCGTAATAATGCTTGTATTGCTTGGTTAGGCAATGGGTGCAATAAGTATTCTCGTATTGTTGGGCTAGGCAATGGGTGCAATAAGTATTCTCGTATTGTTGGGTTAGGCAATGGGTGCAATAAGTATTCTCGTATTGTTGGGTTAGGCAATGGGTGCAATAAGTATTCTCGTATTGTTGGGCTAGGCAATGGGTGCAATAAGTATTCTCGTATTGTTGGGTTAGGCAATGGGTGCAATAAGTATTCTCGTATTGTTGGGCTAGGCAATGGGTGCAATAAGTATTCTCGTATTGTTGGGCTAGGCAATGGGTGCAATAAGTATTCTCGTATTGTTGGGTTAGGCAATGGGTGCAATAAGTATTCTCGTATTGTTGGGCTAGGCAATGGGTGCAATAAGTATTCTCGTATTGTTGGGTTAGGCAATGGGTGCAATAAGTATTCTCGTATTGTTGGGATAGGCAATGGGTGCAATAAGTATTCTCGTATTGTTGGGTTAGGCAATGGGTGCAATAAGTATTCTCGTATTGTTGGGTTAGGCAATGGGTGCAATAAGTATTCTCGTATTGTTGGGTTAGGCAATGGGTGCAATAAGTATTCTCGTATTGTTGGGTTAGGCAATGGGTGGCGTAAGAGATGAGAGTAAGTGGTTCGAATTGTTAGATTAGGCAATGGATGTCCTAAATGGTAAGTGGTTCGAATCAAGTGTTTAGTGATTTGTTTTTTATGGAAGCCCTTAATACTTGTACACCGTATATTTATTGTTCATATTCGTTGCTTGCTTTGCTTCCACTTGGTCTCTTACATCATTGTACACTGTCTCTGTATAGTTAAAGTTCTGTTCAAGACAAGTTATTTGATGATGATGTTTATTCATTGCTTCTGTTGCTCCCCTGGTGTTCTTAAAAATAACCCCTTATTCTCATATATACTAAAATTATTCTCATATATATACTAAAATTATTCTCATATATATACTAAAATTATTCTCATATATACTAAAATTATTCTCATATATATACTAAGATTATTCTCATATATATACTAAAATTATTCTCATATATATACTAAGATTATTCTCATATATACTAAAATTATTCTCATATATATACTAAAATTATTCTCATATATATACTAAAATTATTCTCATATATATACTAAAATTATTCTCATATATATACTAAAATTATTCTCATATATATACTAAGATTATTCTCATATATACTAAAATTATTCTCATATATATACTAAGATTATTCTCATATATATACTAAAATTATTCTCATATATATACTAAAATTATTCTCATATATATACTAAGATTATTCTCATATATATACTAAAATTATTCTCATATATATACTAAGATTATTCTCATATATATACTAAGATTATTCTCTATATATAATTATTCTATATAATTATTCTCATATATATACTAAATTATTCTCATATATATACTAAGATTATTCTCATATATATACTAAAATTATTCTCATATATATACTAAAATTATTCTCATATATATACTAAGATTATTCTCATATATATACTAAGATTATTCTCATATATATACTAAAATTATTCTCATATATATACTAAGATTATTCTCATATATATACTAAAATTATTCTCATATATATATAAAATTATTCTCATATATATACAAAATTATTCTCATATATATACTAAAATTATTCTCATATATATACTAAAATTATTCTCATATATATACTAAGATTATTCTCATATATATATACTAAAATTATTCTCATATATATACTAAAATTATTCTCATATATATACTAAAATTATTCTCATATATATACTAAAATTATTCTCATATATATACTAAAATTATTCTCATATATATACTAAGATTATTCCCATATATATACTAAAATTATTCTCATATTATATACTAAATTATTCTCATATATATACTAAAATTATTCTCATATATATACTAAGATTATTCTCATATATATACTAAAATTATTCTCATATATATACTAAATTATTCTCTATATATACTAAAATTATTCTCATATATATACTAAATTATTCTCTATATATATTACTAAAATTATTCTCATATATACTAAGTTTCTATATATTAAAGGTTTAAGCGAAGGATTGACTTCATTGACCAGGTTACCCCATATGGCTCGGTCCTCTCCGCAGAAATGGCACGCACCTGCGAAGTATTCACAAAGCGAACTCCGTAGCTCCGGCAACAATCCTAGGGGTCACTGAAAAACTGCACTCGGGTTCGAACCCACGACCTTCGACTCGCAAGGCAAGGGCTTAACCACTCAGCCACAGAGACCCCCCAATATATATACTAAGATTATTCTCATATATACTTAGATTATTCTCATATATACAAAGATTATTCTCATATATATATATATATATATATATATATATATATATACAAAGATTATTCTCATATATATATACAACGATTATTCTCATATATATATGCAAAGATTGTTCTCATATATACTAAGATTATTCTCATATATATACAAAGATTATTCTCATATATATATATACTAAGATTATTCTCATATATATACTAAGAATAGCCGTCCATTGGAAGCGATGACAACAGCCTCAGATGTGTGTTGTTGCACCACTCTGATGTGTGCAGTGATGACTGTTCATTCCTGGAACACGATTCCCACCACAAGTAGGGCATACGCGATCTGTGTTGTACATGTGGGTGTTGTGTGTTGTGTGTTAAACATGTGGGTGTTGTGTGTTAAACATGTGGGTGTTGTGTGTTGTGTGTTAAACATGTGGGTGTTGTGTGTTGTGTGTTAAACATGTGGGTTGTTGTGTTTAAACATGTGTGTGTTGTGTGTTAAACATGTGGGTGTTGTGTGTTAAACATGTGGGTGTTGTGTGTTGTGTGTTAAACATGTGGGTGTTGTGTGTTAAACATGTGGGTGTTGTGTGTTAAACATGTGGGTGTTGTGGGCTGAAAATGTGGGTGTTGGGTGCTGTACATGTGAATGTGGTGTTGTGTATATGTGGTTGTTGTGTGTTGTACATGTGGTTGTTGTGTGTTGTACATGTGGGTGTTGGTGCTGTACATGTGTATGTGGTGTTGTGTGTTGTGCATGTGGGTGTTGTGTGTTATTTTTTCCGACAAAACTCGTTTTCTATTCTATTCAGCAGTACAACGATTCTCAGCTATGCCAGTTAATGTTGTGCTGTTACAGCGCCCCATGTGGCGATCTTGCGCAAGGGATTTTCAGCTATGCAAGTTCTTCTTGTACTGTCAGAGAGCCCCATATGGCGATCTTCCTCAAGGCATTCTCGACACGTGGTGTCTAAATCGAAAGCATTTGGAAACACATAAAAGTATAGTGGACAGGTTCTTAAGTGTGATAGCGTGCCCATCGTTTCATAGCGCGTTGGACTACGGGTGACAAGTCCTCTGTATGTGCGGGTTCAACTCCGCGGATGGCAGAAAAGCTACAGGTTCCCCAGATTTACGGTGTTCGTGGCACCGAACCGAAGAGCTTTGCAGATCAGCCAGCGCTTCTGGATCGAAAAAAAAAAAAAAAGTGTGATAGCGTAAAAAAAAGATTAACAACTTATATTTTGTTTTGATGAAACAAATGTATCATGCTTTTACCAAAGTGTTTAATGCCTGGCAGTTTGCAGCTTCAATCCCACTTACTTCACTCATAAATATATATCATGTGATGTGTGGTTTTGATATTGATAATAATAGAAAAATGGATTTACCGATGCCAGAAGCCAACTGACGTCCTCGACAAAAAACCTAACAATATCCTTCAAATGCCGCCCATCCATTGTAACATCCGTCGTCACTTAAAACTGAAACAATATCAAACATTATCAAACATTATCAAAAACATTAACAAACAATGCCTAACACAATCAAGCATTAAGTAACAGCATCAAACATCATCACACGTCATCATACATTATCAACCATCATCACATCATCTACATCACCAAACATCATCAGCCATCATCACATTATCTAACATCACCAAACATCATCAAACATTATTAACCATCATCACACATCATAACATTTCACAAAACATCATCAAACATTATCAAACATTATCATATATTGTTAAACTTCATCAAATTTTTGGAGAACATGTCCAACAATAAGATCTAACAAACAACAACTCATAAAAATACATCATTAATCAATGCTGATATCTTTTTGATATACAATAGTCAGTGTTGTATTTAGACGTCTGCTTGTGACTGTGTGGGAGCGGAAGGGGATAAGCGTAGTCACAAAATTTAAAGTTTACCGGGCGATAGTGCTAACCACGCTGCTGTACGCCAGCGAGACTTGGACAGTGTATAACAGACTCGCAAGGAAACTAAACCACTTCCACACAAGTTGTCTGCGCAGACTATTCAAAAATAAAATAGTAGAAAAACATTCCAAATACCGAAGTCCTCATTAGCGTGAAAATCTCAAGCATCAAGACACTTGACAGCAAAATACAACAAAACAGTTGATGTATGGCGAGCTTGAAAGGGGCAGACGACCCTTTTGTGGACAGAAAAACAAGCGTTAACCCTTTAGCTGCTTAGGACGTGTATATACGTTTTTCCCATTCAGTGCTAAAGACGCATTAATACGTCTGTTATTATCTGTCCTCTGTGGGCTAAAGACGTGTTAACACGTTATACATTTCTACTGTCACTGCTATAGGTGTACATTCACGTTTGTGAAACAAAGAGTAGTTATTTTTAGCTCCGTCTTCAGAAAGTATGTTAAAGACGCTCTTAAAGTGTCTCTGAAATTCTTCGATATAGATACCACGTGATGGGAATCACTTGTGCAAGATTGCCAAATGTGGCGCTGCAGAAACACAAGAGTAACTCGCATACATGAGAATCGTGGCATCGCTGCAGAAACACAAGAGTAACTCGCATACATGAGAATCGTGGCATCGCTGCAAAAACACAAGAGTAACTCGCTCATGAGAATCGTGGGATTGCTGCAGAAACACAGATTTTTCAATGAGCGTCGGCACACGATGGGTGATGTGGTCAGCATCGCGGCCGCTTACTTTCCCAGAGCAGTCTGGACCCTAGATTAAGCTGGGTCGATCTGAGAGCTGCGCAGTCGGGAACAATTTCACGCGCACAGTTGAACCCAGACCACCAGCTCTAGAAGCGAGTTCACTAACAACTACGCTACCACGGCTCTACATACAATATACTAGAGTAAATAAAATCGAAGAACATAAAGAACAGTGTAATACTTACGCACTGAAGGACAGAACCAAGTAACACAACTCGTATCTAAGATGGAAGATAGAAGACTGTGTTTACTGTTCTTTTATAAATATACATTATTGTTTTGTCTATTAATCTATTATATTAATTTTGTTTACAATAACAGCACAAAAAACTGTTGCATCTGCCATGTAATATCGATGCATTGTCTTTCTTGTCTATACAGGCGGTTCATTTTCAAGTGTTTGACTGTGACCTCTAAGTTTGTGCTTGTCTCTCTTGTCTTTCAGCTTCTCTGTGAGTTTCTTTTCAAAAGATTTTGCAAATTTGCGTAAAGTTCTTCTTCTTCTCTTCCACCATTGACTTCTTTATAGAAGTGTTGGAGGTGAAACATAGTGATCTTGTGTGTGCTTGTTCTTCTCTTCCACCATTTACTTCTTTATAGAAGTGTTGAGGGTGAAACATAGTGATCTTGTGTGTGCTTGTTCTTCTCTTCCACCATTTACTTCTTTATAGAAGTGTTGGGGGTGAAACGTAGTGATCTTGTGTGTGTTTGTTCTTCTCTTCCACCATTAACTTCTTTATAGAAGTGTTGGGGGTGAAACATAGTGATCTTGTGTGTGCTTGTTCTTCTCTTACACCATTTACTTCTTTATAGAAGTGTTGGGGTGAAACATAGTGATCTTGTGTGTGCTTGTTCTTCTCTTCCACCATTTACTTCTTTATAGAAGTGTTGGGGGTGAAACGTAGTGATCTTGTGTGTGCTTGTTCTTCTCTTCCACCATTGACCTCTTTATAGAAGTGTTGGGGGTGAAACGTAGTGATCTTGTGTGTGCTTGTTCTTATCTTCCACCATTGACTTCTTTATAGAAGTGTTATGGGTGAAACGTAGTGATCTTGTGTGTGCTTGTTCTTCTTTTCCACCATTGACCTCTTTATAGAAGTGTTGGAGGTGAAACGTAGTGATCTTGCGTGTGCTTGTTCTTATCTTCCACCATTTACTTCTTTATAGAAGTGTTGGGGTGAAACGTAGTGATCTTGTGTGTGTTTGTTCTTCTCTTCCACCATTGACTTCTTTATAGAAGTGTTGTGGGTGAAACGTAGTGATCTTGTGTGTGCTTGTTCTTCTCTTCCACCATTGACTTCTTTATAGAGGTGTTGGGGGTGAAACGTAGTGATCTTGTGTGCTTGTTTTAAGGCACTTTGTAAGCTGATATTCATGTTCGTAAGGATGTTCTTGATGCCGTCGCTAAATCTTTTGCGTGGTCTTCCTCTTGCTTTGTACTAATTATACTTTTTCTGTGTGGCTCTCTGCGTAATGTTGTTTTCCATATAATTCGATCATCAGCTAGTTTTTCTCATTTGCAGGGAACGATAGAAAAGTTCTTCAATGAAACCTTGCCGACATCCTTATATCTGAGCAGTGGTCTGTCTTGGAGACTTTTTCGGTTCCGAAAGTTCACAGAACAACATATGTCGGGGTAGGAAGCTATATTCCACTCTTCTAACATGCACTAGCATCTTAGTCTTCTACTGTTGAACATGCCCATGATGGAAGGCAAGTTTACACGTTGCATCACTTCAGTTGGTCACCTTCTTCTTCTTCTTTGCGTTCGTTCTTTACGACCAATTTTAATCACTCTTTGTGATATGTTTGATCTTTGCCAAGAACGTGTATACGTTGCACATTGGTTTGGTAGGCCTCTAATCGCATAGACTTCTACACGTTTAGGAAATGTGCATCCGATTTCAGCGAAACCTCCTTAGTCGCCTCTTACGAAATACGGGGTAGGTAGCAGTGGTTCTATTTTTTACACCCCAAATTGGGCCCCGGTAACCACTCGGGTGATGGTACAACCTAATGTTCATAATCTTGCGGAGACATCGGTTTAGGAACTTAGGTGAATGATGTGACGCCTTCTCTCATTGTCTTGTGTAGGTTGTCCCTGTTCCTGATATACCATTATGCTACTAAGTTTGCTGCTCTAAACTGTGCACCTATTTCTAGATGTGGAGAGAATATTTCTTTCAGATATTAACCAAGAAAGAAAGTTGGCACATAACCTTGCTTGAATTACACTGAGAAACAAAGAATGAAGTGATTTGGCCACTTAAAAGAATGCATCCAAACTCCACAGTATACAGAGTCTTCTACAACAGAACATCAGGAAAGAAGGCGAGAGGAAAACCACGGAAAAGATGGTCAGATGGCATAGCAGAATACTGTGAAAGAGCAAAAATAACAATCACCCAAGCCACCAGAACAGCGCAAGACAAAACAGAAAACCACAACACTGGGCAACAACCCGGTAGCAGTGTGACAACACTGGGCAATAACCTGGTAGCAGTGTGACAACACTGGGCAACAACCCGGTTACAGTGTGACAACACTGGGCAACAACCCGGTTACAGTGTGACGACAAAAGAAGATTAACCAAGAAGCAATCTTCATGCTATGAGCAAAGAATAATCAATAATTAAAAACTACATACAAATAAATGACCAAACGCTAAAGCAGGTGAGAGAATTCAAGTACCTTGGAAGTATCTTCACATCTGATAGTAGACTGGACAGAGAGATCGAAACTAGAATCCAGCAAGCCAACAACATTACATACCAGCTTACCCCAATTTTGAAACACCCAGCTATTCCAGTAGTGACTAAAAGACAGATTATAAATTCAATCTTTATACCAACACTGTGCTCCCAGAGCCAAACATGGGCACTGACAAAAGAACAAGAAAGGAAAATTACCACATGTGAAATGAGATGCCTGAGGAAAGCAGTAAATAAAACAAGAAGAGACCATATAAGAAATGAGGAAATTAGAAGAACAGTCGGAACAACACCTGCTATTAGATTTATTGAAAAACAGAGACTCAAATGGTTTGGCCACTTGGTCAGAATGAACCCGAATACACCAGTTGCAAGAGCGTACAACCTGAAAATGGAATCATCAAGAGGACAAGGGCAGACCAAGAAAAGATGGGTTGATGGAGTTACAGACATCTTAAAACTCCACAATACCACACCATATCAAGCGACCAAGCGTGCATTATCTCGGAAACCGATCATCAGTTAAACCTGCTACGCCTAGCGGCAAAAAGCAGAGAAGGACAAAAGAAAGAAAAAGATATAAATATTATTTTAATTGTTCTGCCAGTATCTAAAAGTTAATCTTACCATTTTCTTGTACTTGTTGTCACTTGGGAAGAAAAGAGAAGTCTTCAAATCAAACTAAAAGAGCAACGTCTCTGTAGCTGCGTGATGTGAGAGACTAATGAGCTGTATAGAAATGTCGGCCTACTTTTATATACATTTTATAATGAAATGCAAAACTACAAAAAAAACGTACTATGTTTGATCTTGTGAGGTACAGGAGAATTGACATATCCCGTATTGTTCGACTTGTGAATAAATAAATCATTTGTTTAATTAGTTAATAATTTCCATGATGATTTATTTATGAGCTTAATAGTTGCATTGATATCAGATTGTACAACATTGGTTGTATTATACAGAGAATCGAGTCCAACATTTAGAAGTGGTTGCTGGTTGGTTGAAACATTTGGTATAGTGAGGAATGGCCAATCAAAAACAAGCAACAATTTAATGAACGTGCAAGCGCAGGAGACAATTTGGTTGCAAATTGTTTTGCGTGATATTCACAAAGGACGATGGCACCACCCGTTCAGAAAGCAATGGCAAATTACTGATCGTAATAATGCCTAGAAAAATCACAAACAGCGTTTAAAAGCTGGGTTTAATTCCTGTAAAGGATATGCAATTAGCTTTTAACTAGCGCAGGGAGTGTTCATTGTATCAACCCAGGTAGAGCACGTATGTGTTTTCTTCTTTAACTCAGGTAGAGCATTTATGTCCGTTTTCTTCTTCAACCCAGGTAGATAATGTATCAGCCCAGGTAGAGCATGTATCAGCCCAGGTAGATAATGTATCAGCCCAGGTAGAGCATGTATCAGCCCAGGTAGATAATGTATCAGCCCAGGTAGAGCATGTATCAGTCCAGGTAGATCATGTATCAGCCCAGGTAGAGCATGTATCAGCCCAGGTAGATCATGTATCAGCCCAGGTAGAGCATGTATCAGTCCAGGTAGATCATGTATCAACCCAGGTAGATGTATCGTCCAGGTAGAGCATGTGTAGCCCAGGTAGAGCATGTATCAGCCCAGGTAGAGCATGTATCACAGACTTCCCCAGGTAGAGCATGTATCAGCCCAGGTAATCAGTTCAGTAATCATGTATCAGCCCGGTAGAGCATGTATCACCAGGTAGATCATGTACCAACCCAGGTAGAGCATGTATCAGCAAGACATCAACAGGTAGACATGTATCACCCAGGTAAGAGTCATGTATCACCCAGGTAGACATGTATCAGCCCAGGTAGAGCATGTATCAGCCCAGGTAGAGATCAATGTTATCAGCCCAGGTAGACATGTATCAGAGCTTCCAGGTAGACATGTATCACGGTAGATCATGTATCACCAGGTAGATCATGTATCACCAGGTAGAATGTATCAGCCCAGGTAGATCATGTATCAGCCCAGGTAGATCATGTATCAGCCCAGGTAGAGCATGTATCAGCCCAGGTAGCATGTTCAGCGGTAGAGCATGTATCAGCCCAGGTAGAGCATGTATCAGCCCAGGTAGATAATGTATCAGCCCAGGTAGAGCATGTATCAGCCCAGGTAGATCATGTATCAGCCCAGAGTCATGTATCCGGTAGACATGTATCAACGGAGATCATGTATCAGCCCAGGTAGATCATGTATCAGCCCAGGTAGAATGCATGTAATCAACCCAGGTAGATCATGATCACCAGGTGTATGACCAGGTAGATCATGATCACCCAGGTAGATCATGTATCAGCCCAGAGGTAGATCATGTATCAGCCCAGGTAGATCATGTATCACCCAGGTAGAGCATGTATCAGCCCAGGTAGACTGTATACAGGGTCATGTATCAGCCCAGGTAGAGCATGTATCACCAGGTAGATCATGTATCAGCCCAGGTAGATCATGTATCAGCCCAGGTAGGCATGATCAGTCGGTAGATCAGTATCAGGTAGAGCATGTATCAGCCCAGGTAGAGCATGTATCAGCCCAGGTAGATAATGTATAGTCAGGAGATAATGAGCCCAGTGTAATACAGCCCAGGTAGAGCATGTATCAGTCCAGGTAGATCATGTATCAACCCAGGTAGAGCATGTATCAGCCAGGTGAGCATGTCAGCCGGTAGATCATGATCAGCCCAGGTAGGCATGTATCAGCCCAGGTAGGCTATCAGTCCAAGAGATCATGTATCGGTCTGTATTCACCCAGGTAGCATATCAGCCCAGGTAGAGCATGTATCGAGCCCAGGTAGATAATGTATGTCTGTTATCTTCTACAACCCAAGTAGATCATGTATGTCTATTGTCTCCGAAACTCTTGGGAGGTTTACACTGATTGATGCAACAGTGAACAGACGGATATCTCCTAATCTACAAGGGATCTTCTATTGCGACATCAACAGAACATTGTTGTTGTTGTTATCGAACCTCCATAAATTATGGGTTTCCACACTTTTCCCTATATTTGAACGTGGAAGAGTACCCGGCTTTCCTGCAGACTCAGACGTCTCTAACAATTTTAGGCGTTTTTCATTATGAAGTTGCACCCCATCAACATATGAAGTTTTTTAACGCAGTGGTAACCGCTATTTAACAAATTGGTAATCGCTATTAAACACACGCTGCGGCCGAATGAATTTCTGTTCGTTTCTTCCATTCCGCACATGTATGTATAAATTCTCTCACTACGCACATGAAATGAAAATTGCAATCCCGGAGTAGCCTCAACCAAGTCAAACAGTCGTTATTTTCTAGTGACTCACTATACGTTCAGTACGTTGCCATTGCTTTCTGAACTGTATTTCTCATCGCACATTATGTATAAATTCTCCATTCCGCCATGTATGTATAAATTCTCCCACTCCGCACATGTATGTATAAATTCTCCACTCCCACATGTATAATAAATTCTCCACTCCCACATGTATGATATAAATTCTCCCACTCCCACATGTATGTATAAATTCTCCCACTCCCACATGTATGAATAAATTCTCCCACTCCTCACATGTATGAATAAATTCTCCACTCCCACATGTATGTATAAATTCTCCACCTCACATGTATATAAATTCTCCACCGCAAAGTATGTATAAATTCTCCACTCCGCACATGTATTATAAATTCTCCCACTCCGCACATGATGTATAATTCTCCACTCCACATGTATGTATAATTATCCCCCTCACATGTATGTATAAATTTCCCACTCCCACATGTATGTATAAATTTCCCACCTCACATGTATGTATAAATTCTCCTCCACTCCGCACATTATGTATAAATTTCCCACTGCACATGTATGTATAAATTCTCCCCTGCACATGTATGTGTAAAGTGTTGCATCCTCAATCCAATCGTCTCTTCCTGAGCTCTTTATCCACTGGTATCTGCTTAGTTTTTTTTCTCTGAGTTCCTCGTTCGTAACCTTATCATACCATCTCAGCCCCTCTATTCTATGTAAACATCCATTTATGAAGGTCTGTAGTTTTCTGATGGTTTCTTTTGTTGTCTTCCATGTTTCCGAACAGCACTGACTTCACATTTGATTTAAAGATTCTCAACTTTGTGTTTGTTTTGATCTTCTTTGACTTCCATATCTTACTCAATGCAATAAAGTTTCCCATTGCTTTTTGTATTCTTATCTTGACATCTTTACTTGTTCCCACTTCTGTGCATGTCTATGTTGTAAGTAGAAAGTATCAGCGATACTGTGTGTTTCGCATGTTTTCTCAGTGACTCAATGAGTATGCTCAGTAAGATTGAAACAGGATGGGCTAGGAGACATTGGATGGAGTCGTTGGGGAGGTCTAAGCTGACAAAAATCAGTTTTATTTTTGTGCCAGAGCATGCAGGTGTAAGGGGAATGAACGTGCGGATAGGCTTGCAGGTATGGCTGCTGTACAAAGCGCGCGAGCAATGGACCAGGCTGATATTATAAATTCCTTAAGGGAGAGAGGCCGTGTACATGATTCACGTAATAGCGGTGAATCTACAACTTTAACCAGACTGCAAGAACTCAAAGTTAAGTGTGGTGTAGCTCGACAAGAACGCTATGCTGGCAGACAAAGAAGAATTGTAAACCAACAAAGAACCGGTGTCGTTAGTCGCCACACGCTGAGGGACATACTGAGGGAGAGATCGGAGCACTTATGGACTAATTTGTTCGACGTGCAGTGATGATGATCCGACGACTAAACTAAACTACAACTAAACTGTATTTGTTTCGATAACAACAATTTAGAGTTCAGGAAAAATATCAAGTGTAGACAATTTTAAAATGAGATGAATTATTGAAAATTTATTTTACGAATATAAATTACAACCATTATCATGACACCAGCATAATGTACACGTTTCCCGTGACTATGTGTTATCTGTTGCAACAGATGAAAGTGACCTCACTAAATTCAAGATCAAAACACATCAAAGGTTATTATTTCGGCTATAATTTTCATGTTTGTAATCAAATTCGAATGTTCCTATCTGACTTGGTATCATTTAATTATATAATAGTCTCTATTCGACAGATAACGCCCATATTACTATATCCTTTGTTGATGCTAATTTGTAGAGAGAGAGAGAAATCACAGCTGATACATGGTACATGATATAATAATTGGAGAACGGTTATAATATTTTCACACTCAAATATGTTTTTTGTTAGACAATAAATAATAACATTAACTAGGCAATAATAATGGAACCAATGATGGAGATGGATTACACATCGAGTGTTGGAGATTGATCACAAATACCGAGTGATGGAGATCATTAAACATCGATGGGATCGCAGGCACAAGATACTGACAACGATATGCCAAGGGCAGTGAGCTGACACAGATCAAGACTCTACCCCGCCTCCCTATGGTGGCTCTGAAAAAAAGACTAAGGTTCAGTAGTCTGCCAAAGTGGGTAGGGATCGAAGGAGAGCTGCCACGCTGTATGGTAGTAGTGTGGACACTATCATGAATTGTATGTTATCTGTTTGCGTTATAGACTAACAGAATATCAGAGAGATTGCTTCCACATGTATCTTCTGACCGAAGTCCAAAAATCATATAAGTACAAATGTTGTGCAACTGTACAGCTAAATGGTGCAAAGTCGTAAACGCAAGCTACCAAGACGCAAAGTCGCACAAAGCTGCAAGCTTTAGACAAGTTCCTTATATTCTGTCTGTGTTGCGTCGATGCAAGAGAAGACTGCAGTTCACTTCGTATTACAAGCCAAGAGCAGGTAACAGGGTTGGCGAAGTGCAAAAATTGAAAGTTGTTGTTCCTGGGTTTGGAAAGGCTGTCTTCTCAGGAACTAGGTTGGGTGATGTCGACAGATCACCCAAAAAGATATGTTCTAGCTCCTAATGAAATTAACCACATGACTGCCTGTACTTGGCCGTAGCCCAATCTTTCTGCTTCTCAGGAAGAGAAAATAAAAAGTAGCAACTCGAAACTGCCTGGTGAGGACAAAACGACACAAGTCTTATAGCGGCTGTGAGCTCCTATACTGAAACAAGCTCATTAAAATTAGAGCGTGGCAAACATGAACACACTTCTTGGTGTAGATCCTACCTTATGAGGCAAAACATGAACACAGTTCTTGGGGTAGATCCTACCTCATGATGGACAAACATGATAAAGCTGATCATCATCATCATTGTCAGACAGAGCATAGGGACATGAGAAGACAGTAGTAAAGCGAAGCTATTGAGATAGCAACACCATCAGTATGGTTGTACACAGCATCGAGACAGGAGTAGACATTACAGGAGCATTGCCAAGCCTTTGAGACAGCAACACCATCAGTATGGTTGTACACAGCATCGAGACAGAAGTAGACATTACAGGAAAATCGTCAAGCCTTTGAGACAGCAGCACCATCAGTATGGTTGTACACATCATCGAGACAGGAGTAGACATTACAGGAGCATTGCCAAGCCTTTGAGACAGCAATACCATCAGTATGGTTGTACACAGCATCGAGACAGAAGTAGACATTACAGGAGAATCGTCAAGCCTTTGAGACAGCAACACCATCAGCATGGTTGTACACAGCACCGAGACAGGAGTAGACATTACAGGGGGATTGCCAAGTCTTTGAGATAGCAACACCATCAGCATGGTTGTAAACAGCATCGAGACAGGAGTAGACATTACAGGAGCATTGACACAATAATACAGGAGTCATGATACAATAATCTAATTGTCTCAAACGTATATCATCTGATGTAAAATATTATTATATTACTGTATTCCACATCCAATTAGCAACAATTTAATATATAATATATCATACTTTAGAGAAACAGTACTAGAGTTATAAAGGTTTAAACTAATTGACATTGAATGTTAAATTTGAATCACAAAATAAATGCGTCCAGAGGTGAAAATAATACAGAGCCGCTCTGTGTGGTAGGTTTGGTATTTGCTGTAACCTCCCTCGAAGCCCTGATAACACACAGGCGATTAATGGCTTCAAAAACGTAAACTAAATTGTGAATGTGAAGTAGACAAATATAGTAAATAACGTTCTAAACTTTGTCCCTGGTGGTTTAGGTTCGAATCCTGACCGAGTTAAATGTACAATTTTTTCTGGATATTCCTCGAATTGTATCTGGAGCTACGGAGTTCGTGCTTTGTGCAACAATCTCGGCAGGTGGATTGCCATATCTGGCGAGAGGGTAGGAGCATATGGGAAACTCTGTGCAAGGAAGACAATCCGTTCTCTGTAGACCATTTTATGTGTCCAATTTACTGTCAAACATATTTTATGTGTCCAATTTGCTGTCAAACATATTTTATGTGTCTAATTTACTGTCAAACATATTGTATGTGTCTAATTTACTGTTAAACATATTTTATGTGTCTAATTTACTGTTAAACATATTTTATGTGTCTAATTTGCTTTCAAACATATTGTATGTGTCTAATTTACTGTCAAACATATTTTATGTGTCTAATTTACTGTCAAACATATTTTATGTGTCTAATTTACTGTTAAACATATTTTATGTGTCCAATTTACTGTCAAACATATTTTATGTGTCTAATTTGCTGTCAAACATATTTTATGTGTCTAATTTACTGTTAAACATATTTTATGTGTCTAATTTACTGTCAAACATATTTTATGTGTCTAATTTACTGTCAAACATATTTTAAGTGTCTAATTTACTGTCAAACATATTTTATTTTTCTAATTTACTGTCAAACATATTTTAAGTGTCTAATTTACTGTCAAACATATTTTATTTTTCTAATTTACTGTCAAACATATTTTATGTGTCTAATTTGCTGTCAAACATATTTTATGTGTCTAATTTACTGTCAAACATATTTTATGTGTCTAATTTTATGTGTCAAACATATTTTAAAAGTCTAATTTACTGTCAAACATATTTTATTTTTCTAATTTACTGTCAAACATATTTTATGTGTCTAATTTGCTGTCAAACATATTTTATGTGTCTAATTTACTGTCAAACATATTTTATGTGTCTAATTTTATGTGTCAAACATATTTTAAAAGTCTAATTTACTGTCAAACATATTTTATGTGTCTAATTTACTGTCAAACATATTTTATGTGTCTAATTTACTGTCAAACATATTTTATGTGTCTAATTTACTGTTAAACATATTTTATGTGTCTAATTTACTGTCAAACATATTTTATGTGTCTAATTTACTGTCAAACATATTTTATGTGTCTAATTTACTGTCAAACATATTTTATGTGTCTAATTTACTGTCAAACATATTTTATTTGTCTAATTTACTTTCAAACATATTTTATGTGTCTAATTTTCTGTCAAACATATTTTAAGTGTCTAATTTTCTGTCAAACATATTTTATGTGTCTAATTTACTGTCAAACATATTTTAAGTGTCTAATTTACTGTCAAACATATTTTATGTGTCTAATTTACTGTCAAACATATTTTATGTGTATAATTTACTGTCAAACATATTTTATGTGTCTAATTTACTGTCAAACATATTTTATGTGTCTAATTTACTGTCAAACATATTTTATGTGTCTAATTTACTGTCAAACATATTTTATGTGTCTAATTTACTGTCAAACATATTTTATGTGTCTAATTTACTGTCAAACATATTTTATGTGTCTAATTTACTGTCAAACATATTTTATGTGTCTAATTTACTGTCAAACATATTTTATGTGTCTAATTTACTGTCAAACATATTTTATGTGTCTAATTTACTGTCAAACATATTTTATTTGTCTAATTTACTTTCAAACATATTTTATTTGTCTAATTTACTGTCAAACATATTTTATGTGTCTAATTTACTGTCAAACATATTTTAAGTGTCTATCTCTCTGATCCCGACCTAGACTGATGAACCAATATTCATCATGAATTTTACCGTGTTTTTAAGGGGCTGCGTTCCTCCGTACAGCTTCTCGCGATGCTCTGTGTTTTTATGCCAGGTTTCTTTTCTTATGCCTGCTATCAGTTGACATTCTTGCAGAACGTGTTCTGCCGTCATATCCGCCTTTTTGCAGGGGCACAGGCTAGTTGTGCCAATTTTAAAGTTGTGAAACATGTGGGCGCGGAGCTTGTTGTGGCCGGTACGGAGGCGAAGTATGGCAACTTGTTCACTACGAGACAGACCATAGTATCCGTCGCTGTTGTTGTGTTGAGGATGGTCTTTTGTCCTTTTGTCTCTGTAGTGCCAGCCGATGGTTGTTCTGGCTTCCTCATAACTGATCTCGAGATCAGTCTGAGGTAGTCGCCCGCCTTCTTTAGCTAACTTGTCGACATGTTCGTTTCCGCTTATATTGCAGTGTGATGGTATTCACTGAATGACGGTGCGTTTGAGTGAGCGCGCTAGTGCATCGAGGGTCGCTTTCAGCTCATTGAGCTCTGCTCTGCCTACGCTTTTGAGTGCTGTGATGACCGATAGAGCATCGGTGAATATATCGACTTTGTTGCGAGAGGTGCCTCTTCTCTCTAGGATCATTTCGGGCGCTGTTCTTATTGCCTCCGCCTATGCCCGGTAGTTATTTGAGTATTTGTCTGTGGCTATCGCTTTTGTGACCGTCACTTTCTTTTGGAGTTTAAGCACTATTCCTTTGCCGTCGCTGATTGCGTTCCTTGCCGACCCGTCAGTGTACACGTGTGTCCACTTATTTTCAGGGTATTCGGTAGATGTGTATTTTTCTGTGGCCTCTCTTCTTTCGAAGTTTTCTTGCTGGCCTTTTTTAGTATGCCTGGGATTGTTTCCCTTAGTTCCGGCATTTTGGTTTTCCACGGCGGGGACTCATCGGTTGCCGGGATTGATTTGACTTTGCAGTTTGCTAGGACCGGATGGTCTGCGGTCAGTGCTTAGGCAGTTTTTGCCAAGCTGGTTCTCTGTATATTGCCCCTTCCGAGTCCGTTCATTCTTTCGTACATAGGGTGGGAAGCGAGCCGTTTAAGTTTTTCGCCAGTATCAAGACTTTTCTGTCCCTTCGGTCTCCCATTGGTTGGATGCCTGTGACTGTTTCCATCGCCTTGATGGGTGTGGACTTCATGGATAATGCGTATTGCACAGTTTTGACTATTGCTCACTTTGGCGAATTGCTTGTTGGATGCACTGCTTCATGCTGCAATTCCGTACTACAGGACCGGTCGCACTCTTCCAGAGTAGAGTGTTTTGAGGACTCTGGTGTTTGCTCCCCACGTGGAACCTGCGAGTTTGCACATCATTGTGAGCCTCTGTCTCGCTTTTGTGGTAGCATTTTCAATTTGGAGGCACTAAGTCAGCTTTCGGTCGAGTGTGACTCCCAGGTACGTTGGGGGTCTTGCTGTCAGGAAGATCTTGCCCATTGACTTTAAGCTCAATTTTGTGATTCTGGTTGTTCTGCGAGAACACATTGTAGGTTGTTTTAGAAGCGTTAATGTTCATATTCCACTTTTGGACCAGATTTCAAAGCTATTTAGCGTATCTTGCAGTCGATTTGTTGCTATGGGCATTGACTCTTCTCTCGCCCATATTGCCAGGTCGTCAGCATACATGGCAGAGTGTACTCGCTTTGGTAGGCATCTTGCTATGTCATTGACAAAGATTAAAGAGTTCGTGAGAGCACTCCTCCTTTGGGGGACTCCTTGCTCTAATGTGGCTTTCATGCTTGTGTACCTCTGAACTTGAACGCACTGGATTCAAGCCTCTTCTGGGCTTTCCAGTTTTCCTGCACATTTGGACAGACCGCTCACCCCTACGCCTACCACGCCCCCTTAGCGCCGTGCACGTCTGCCCCATCGTTGGGTTTACTAGTGCATCTACCGCATGCGTGTTCGCTCTGCTTCGGTGCCTCCCTTACCGTGTCTATTGGTTCTCACCGTGCACACATTAACAATGCCTTTAGCCTGTCCAGACACACAAGGCTCAACTCGGGCCCCCACCTCAGAGCTCCGAGTTTTGCCCTATGTGGGCTCATGTGCAACTCAAGTTTTGTCTAAAGTCTTGCTCCCCGTGGGCCCACCACGTCTCTTCTCTCTGGATGCACCGCTCATCCCTTTATGTTTATCCGTTCAGCTTTTCCCACCGGTCGGGAGAGATGTGCATTAAAAGTCACTCTGGGATTCTGCTCGTCTGTGTTGCGAGCGGATCTCATCCGACTTGACTACGTCTGCAACACTGCTTAAGCCAGAGTAGCTCTCCCTTGATCCCTACCCGCTTAGCCAGACAAGATCGGTTGTCTGTTACCAGGGTCACCACGTGAAGGCGGGATAGGATCGTGATTAGTGCCAGCTCACTAATCCTGGCGCAACGTTGTCCCTATGCGCCTCTGACCCAGTTGATAATCTGAATCGCTTTGCTCTTTGTGGTGCACTGCCTGTTGGTAATCTGTTTATGTGGCAGAACCATTTAATTTATTGTTTCTTGATGAAGTCTAGTACTGATGTTGTACCCACTTTTTTCCTGGTGTCCTCATTTCTAAACATGTCTCTTCTTGATATTCCCAACATTCTGTGCAGACACTTCATCTCTGTCGTGACTAGTTTCTTCCGGAGAAATTTCGGAGGACTGTAGGGGTGGCAAAGTTCTGCTCAGGACAAGCTATTTGATGATGATATGTATCATTCAATATACTATATGTTATTCAATATACTATAAATACGTATATATTTGTGTTACTATTTATAGCTGAAATAAAACTATGGATTCTTTAGTAAATAAAGAAGGAGAGTACTCTAGGTCAAAAGTCCTTTTATTGTCTTGTGGTGTGATTTGTGCACGTTTCTACAGCATTGTAGTGTTTAATCAAATATTAGGATATTTAACTTCAATGTTAAAGCAGTTCTACTGTATGGGATAGAAACATGGAGAACGGCACAAAAATAACGCATAAATTACAAACATTCATCAACTGGTGTTTGCACAGAATAGAGGGACTGAGATGATAATGATAGGGTCTCAAATGAGGAAGTTATGGCGAGAACAAGATAGATTCCAGTGAACCAAGAGGTTTCTTCTTCTTCTTCTTCTTTTCGTTCGTTCTTTACGACCAATTTTAATCACTCTTTGTGATATGTTTGATCTTTTCCACGAACGTGTATACGTTGCACATTGGTTTAATAGGCTCCTAAACGCATAGACTTCTACACGCTTAGGACACATGCATCAGATTTCAACCATACCAAGAGGTTTAAAAAGACACTGGTGCTAGGTAGGACACAATTTGAGAAAAAACGGAGGTAATATAACAAGAAGAGTCCTTTCCTGGAACCCGCAGGGGCAACGAAAGAAAAGGAGGCCTAGAAATACATGGAGACGAGATTTGGAGGCAGAGATCAACAATATAAAGAAGAGTTGGAGGGAGATGCAGGAGATAGCTAGAGATAGGAAGACTTGACATGAGATGGTTGAGGGACTATGCCACAATCCGGGTTTAAAAGACACAGAGAGAGAGAGAGAGAGAGAGAGAGATGAATCTTTCAAACACAAACTCAACGAAAGAATTATTTGTTTAAATTTCTCACAGTATTTATTTGTCGAAGACTTCACAACAAATTCATTTATTAGTTCTTAATAAAGTAAATACATGAGGTCTATATTGGAATTTCAAGAATGACCTTGTCCTGTCCAGGTCTCGGCTGTCATGGAAGATTA
The DNA here is from genome assembly GCA_020796225.1 of Arion vulgaris. Classification (NCBI taxonomy): domain Eukaryota; kingdom Metazoa; phylum Mollusca; class Gastropoda; order Stylommatophora; family Arionidae; genus Arion; species Arion vulgaris. Next base: position 27,776,430 of record CM036770.1, read on the forward strand.
CTTAACGTCAGCCTGGCAAGAAAATAATACAGAATAATATGAATAAAAATAATACATAGCAATATGAACAAAACAATAATACAGAATAATATGAAAAAAATAATACAGAATAATATGAGCAAAACAATAATACAGAATAATATGAAAAAAATAATACAGAATAATATGAACAAAGAATAATACAGAAGAATATGAACAAAACAATAATATTTATTTTTATTTAAATAAAAAAAGAAACGATTTTCTTCTTCTTCTTCTTCTTCTTCTCTTCCACCATTGACTTCTTTATAGAGGTGTTGAGGTGAAACGTAGTGATCTTGTCTGTGCTTGGTCTAATGCACTTTGTAAGATGTTATTCATTTTCTTAAGGCTGTTCTTGATGCCATGCACAAAACCATGAAATTAACTTTTAAAATGTATTTCACCAATATAGTTCTGCTGTTGTTAAGTTTGGGCTATCATATCAGATCATGCTCCGTCTCCATGTTTTATGACGTCTGCCAAGGATATATTACACGTGCTGATTCTCATAGTACATTCTCAGTGTCTAATCTTTGCTAACATTTGGATATTTTCACGATCATTCTTGGTCTGGAGTCATCTCTGACGGTCTCCTTATAACCAACCAGAACTGATATTATGTTACAGTATAGCTCCAGATGTGATACTTTAAAGTGTGGTTTTCTGTTTCTCAAATCTTACACTTACCCGTCTGTACAAATTGGACATACACTTACCCGTCTGTACAAATTTGTTTTACACTTATCCGCCTGTACACATTTTCTTACACTTACCTGTCTGTACAAATTTGTATCCTGTTGGATAATATACATACACTTTGGCCAAAATTCAGAAGTGCCTGTTCTTCATGACGCAGGGGTCTAATATCAGCGCAACATACTCACATTCTCCACGCAAACCACACAGATCACAAAGCGGATATATTTTATTTGATAAGAGCACTGTCCAAAGAAGCAAGTCTACTAATCGTAATCTCATATTTTAACTTTTCTTTTTTCTTATTCTGACTTTATTTTCCCAACTTTTATTCTAATCAGTGGCGGCTCGTGATCATTTTTATTGGTGGTGCCAGACACAAATTTTTAAAAAAATCATGGTTTTGAGTTGTTATGTTTTAATTCATAAAATAATAAATACACGCTGCATATTTTTTTTGGTGGGGCCCGGCCCTAATAACCCTTACTGACGAGCCACCACTGATTCTAATTCTATTACCGACACAACCAATTTTTCAAACGATTCCTTCTTCAAATGCAAGAAATTTAATCTACCTACCTTTCTCTTGCAGACAAATGGTCTGTTTTCCAAACAGTTAAAATCATTCCACCTGTAGTTTACTACTTTAGACAATTCCAAACAATGTTCTTTTCCATCTGAATAAAATAAAAGAAAATATGTATACACAATTCTATCATCGCGCTTACGTGTTCCAGCTATCTCAGACGTCGCAGATTCTATCATCGCTCATACGTGTTTCAGCTATCTCAGACGTCGCAGATTCTATCATCGCTCATACGGCATACGTGTTCCAGCTATCTCAGACATCTCGGATTCTATCATCGCTCATACGGCACACGTGTTCTAGCTATCTCAGACGTCACGGATTCTATTATCGCTCATACGGCACACCTGTCCCAGCTATCTCAGACGTCTCAGAATCTATCATCGCTCATACGTGTCGCAGCTATCTCATACGTCTCAGATTCTATCATCGCTCATACGGCACACGTGTTCCTGCTATCTCAGACGTCACGGATTCTATTATCGCTCATACGGCACACCTGTCCCAGCTATCTCAGACGTCTCAGAATCTATCATCGCTCATACGTGTCCCAGCTATCTCAGACGTCTCAGATTCTATCATCGCTCATACGGCACACGTGTTCCTGCTATCTCAGACGTCACGGATTCTATTATCGCTCATACGGCACACGTGTTCTAGCTATCTCAGACGTCACGGATTCTATTATCGCTCATACGGCACACCTGTCCCAGCTATCTCAGACGTCTCAGAATCTATCATCGCTCATACATGTCCCAGCTATCTCAGACGTCTCAGATTCTATCATCGCTCATACGGCACACGTGTTCCTGCTATCTCAGACGTCACGGATTCTATCATCGCTCATACGGCACACGTGTCCCAGCTATCTCAGACGTCACGGATTCTATCATCGCTCATACGTGTTTCAGCTATCTCATACGGCACACGTGTTCCTGCTATCTCAGACGTCACGGATTCTATCATCGCTCATACGGCACACGTGTCCCAGCTATCTCAGACGTCACGGATTCTATCATCGCTCATACGGTTCATGCTTGAGTAGGACTTACCAGTAGCAAGAAATCCAGTTTCTGCCTTGTCCTGGCAGATTTCATGTTTGAGTAGGATATACCAGTTCCCAGTCCAGTTTTCAGAACAGGTCTCTTTTAGATCTGCCCATAGCAAGTCTCAATTCATCTACCATCATCTATCTATCTATCCTATCATCTATCATCTATCTATCATCTATCTATCTATCTTCTATCTATCTATCTATTCATTCATCTATCTATTTCTATCTATCATCTATCTATCTATCTATTATCTATCTATCTATCTATCTATCTATCTATCTATCTATCTCATCTATCTATCTATCTATCTATCTATCTATCTATCTATCTATCTAATCTATCTAATCTATCTAATCTAATCTATCTATCTATCTATCTATCTATCTAATCTAATCTAATCAATCTAATCAATCTAATCTATCTATCTAATCTATCTAATCTAATCTAATCTAATCTAATCTAATCTAAATCTAATCTAATCTAATCTAATCTAATCAATCTAATCCACTATCTAATCTAATCAATCTAATCTAATCTAATCTAATCTAATCTAATCTAACTATCAATCTAATTACAATCTAATCAATCTAATCTAATCTAATCTAATCTAATCTAATCATCTAATCTAACTCACAATCTAATCTAATCATCTAACTAATTCAATCAATCTAATCTAATCTAATTCACTAATTCAATCTAATCTAATCTAATCAATCTAATCTAATTCAATCTAATTACCAATCAATCAATCTAATCTAATCAATCATCTAATCAATCTAATCAATCTAATCTAATCACTAATCTAATCTATCTAATCTAATCTAATCAATCTAATCTAATCTAATCTAATCCAATTCTAATCTAATCTAATCCAACTAATCTAATTCCAATTCAATCTAATCAATCAATCAATCTAATCTAATCTCAATCTAATCTAATCTAATCTAATTCATCCAATCTAATCAATCCTAATCTAATCTAATCAATCTAATCTAATCAATCTAATCTAATCTCAATCAATCTATCTAATTACTAATCTAATCTAATCTAATCTAATCTAATCTCATCTACAATCAATCTAATCTAATCTAATCTAATCTAATCTAATCTAATCTAATCTAATCTAATCTAATCTAATCTAATCTAATCTAATCTAATCTAATCTAATCTAATCTCAATCTACACTAATCTAATCTAATCTAATCTAATCTCACATCTAATCTAATCTAATCTAATCTAATCAATCTAATCTCCAATCTAATCTAATCTAATCTCTAATCTAATCTACACAATCTAATTCAATCAATTCAATCTAATCTAATCAATCTAATCTAATCTAATCTAATCTAATCTAATCAATCTAATTCAATCTAATCTAATCTAATCTCAATCAATCTAATCTCAATCTAATCTAATCTAATCTACATCTAATCAATCCTAATTCAATCTAATCTAATCCTAATCTAATCTAATCCAATCTACCCATCTAATCTAATCCACATCAATCTACATCTAATTCACATCTAATCAATCTAATCTAATCAATCAATCAATTCTAATCATAATCTAATCTAATTCAATCCAATCTAATCAATCTAATCAAATTTCATCAATTCACCAATCTAATCTAATCTAATCTAATCTAATCAATCTAATCTAATCTAATCTAATCAACAATCTATCAATCTAATTCAATCTAATCTAATCAATCCAATCAATCTAATCTAATCTAATCTAATTCATCTATCTAATCTCAATTCAATCTAATCTACTATCCAATCCTATCTATCTATCTATCATCTATCTATCTATCTAATCTATCATCATCTATCTATCTATCTATCATCATCATCTTCTATCTAATCTACTCTAATCTTCTCTATCTATCTAATCTAATTCTCAATCTAATCTATCGTCCATCCTCATCTCCATCCAATCCATCCAATCTACATCCAATCCATCCATCCATCCATCCATCTATCCATCTATTCTATCTTTCCATCTTAATCTAATCATCTAATCTAATTAATCTAATCATCTAATTCTAATTCTAATCTATCTATTATTATCTCCCATCTAATCTATTCAATCAATTCAATTAATCACAATCAATCTAATCTAATCTAATCTAATCTAATCTAATCTAATCTAATTCAATCTAATCTAATCTAATCTAATCTACCATCTAATCAATCAATCAATTCCACCCAATCTAATCCAACTAATCTCAATCTAATCTAATCTACACCTAATCTAATCAATCCAATCAATCTAATTCCACCTAATCCAATCACCCACCAATCTAATTCCACCTAATTCCCATCAATTCACATCAATCCAAATTTCTCACCATCTACCCACATCTATCATCTATCTCATCTACTTCTATCTGTCTATCTGTCTATCTGTCTATCTGTTTTCGTCTCTCTGTCTGTCTCTCTGTCCTCTGTCTGTCTATCCGTCCATCCGTCCATCCGTCCATCCGTCCATCCAACCATCCATCCATCCATCCATCCATCCATCTATCCATCTATTTATCTTTCCATCTGTATATCTATCTATCTTTTGTATGTCTGTCGTCTTTAGGTATTCGTATATCTATGTCTATTTTTGTCTGCCCATCTTTATGTCTGCATGTCTTAATAGATGTCGCTTTATCTGCTTATCTGTATGGGTCGGGTTATATGTCTGCCTTTATGTCTGTCTGTCTGTCTCCATGTATATATTACTCCATTTGTTTGTTTCCAAGCATGTCCACCACTGTGTGGGTCTGTTTGTCTATAAGTCTGTCTGTCTGTCGTATTATATTTAACTCTACAATTCACTTACTATAGTTGTTTGGTTCTCTCTGGTCCCAGTTCGTATATTTACCAACCTGTCTCAAAGTTGGCACCCACTATATGTCCCTATGTGCAGTCTAGCAGAACTGCCCACCCATGTACTATCAACTGTTGACATGAGAATAAATGTACCTTTCTTAGTAAACACAAAATAGGCATCAAACAAACAAAGCAAAATAGATAGAAAATAAAGAATACAATGCTGACACACTATATAAATATCAATAAGAAAAGTTCAATGAAACCAGTGGCGGCTCGTCATTAAGGGCCAGTGGGGCCGGGCCCACCAAAAATAATGTATAACGTGTATTTATTATTTTATAAATTAACAAAATTGATCACGAGCCGCCACTGAGTGAAGCATATATTAAATATCTGATAAAAAATAATGAACTTGTGACGAATTCAAAAGTGATAAAATCAGAGAAATATCTTTTCAACTACTAATAACAACTTTTATAAGAAAGAGAAGATGGCGACATGTTGTGTATACTCTGAGAAGAAATGTCTGGTCAACCACTAATAACAACTTTTATAAGAAAGAGAAGATGGAGACATGTTGTCGTCTTCGTTTTCCTCGGTATTAAATCTTTTTGTTTTTAATTTTGCTCTCTGTGGTAGACGATATCAGGGGCGGCTCGTCATTAAGGGCCAGTGGGGGCTGGCCCCACCAATAATCGAAAGGGGGAAACTTCCGGAATAGACAAGTAATAGTAAATACTCTAAAACTATTTTTTTCTGGAAAATTTGTGTCTGGCCCCACCAAGAAAAATGATACAAGCCGCCACTGGACGATATCATATCATTACAATATAATATAATATAATATAATATAATATAATATAATATAATATAATATAATATAATATAATATAATATAATATAATATAATATAATATAATATAATATAATATAATATAATATAATATAATATAAATATATATAATAATAGTAACACTTTTAATAAGTAGAATATGATATATAATAATAGTAACACTTTTAATAAGTAGAATATGATATATAATAATAGTAACACTTTTAATAAGTAGAATATGATATATAATAATAGTAACACTTTTAATAAGTAGAATATGATATATAATAATAGTAACACTTTTAATAAGTAGAATATGTTTATCTAGGAATAATTAACAAAATGTTTAAATCTGAATCTTATTCCAGCATTCTTCTTCTTTCTTTTGTCGTCACACTACCCCTGGGCTGTTGCCCAGTGTCGTCACACTGCTACCAGGTTGTTGCCCAGTGTCGTCACATTACCCCCGGGCTGTTCTTCAGTGTCGTCACACTGCTACCAGGTTGTTGCCCAGTGTCGTCACACTGCTACCAGGTTGTTGCCCAGTGTCGTCACACTACCCCCGGGCTGTTGCCCAGTGTCGTCACACTGCTACCAGTTTGTTGCCCAGTGTCGTCACACTGCTACCAGGTTGTTGCCCAGTGTCGTCACACTGCTACCAGGTTGTTGCCCAGTGTCGTCACATTACCCCCGGGCTGTTCTCCAGTGTCGTCACACTGCTACCAGGTTGTTGCCCAGTGTCGTCACACTGCTACCAGTTTGTTGCCCAGTGTCGTCACACTGCTACCAGTTTGTTGCCCAGTGTCGTCACACTACCCCCGGGCTGTTGCCCAGTGTCGTCACACTACCCCCGGGCTGTTGCCCAGTGTCGTCACACTGCTACCAGTTTGTTGCCCAGTGTCGTCACTCTACCCCCGGGTTGTTGCCCAGTGTCGTCACACTAAGCCCGGACTGTTGCCCAGTGTCGTCACACTGCTACCGGGTTGTTGCCCAGTGTCATGGTTTTCTGTTTTGTCTTGCGCTGTTCTGGTGACTTGGGTGATTGTTATTTTTGTTTTTTCACAGAATTCTGCTATGCCATCTAACCATCTTTTTCGTATCTTCCTTTTGCCTTCTTTCCCGATGTTCTGTTGTAGAAGACTCTGTATACTGTGGGGTTTGGATGTATTCTTAATTAAGGGACACCACTTCATTCTTCCTTTCACAATGTAATTCAAGCAAGGTTCTGTGCCAACTCCCTTTCTTATGCTGATGTTGGTGACTCTGTGATTCCAGCATTAACCAGTCAAAAACAAATTCCGTTAGAATAAGGAATCTACAACTAACTAATGAATCTACAACTTACTAATGAATCTACTACAAACTAATGAATCTACAACTTACTAATGAATCTACAACTTACTAATGAATCTACAACTTACTAATGAATCTACAACTTACTAATGAATCTACAACTTACTAATGAATCTACAACAAACTAATGAATCTACAACTTACTAATGAATCTACAACTTACTAATGAATCTACAACTTACTAATGAATCTACAACTTACTAATGAATCTACAACTTACTAATGAATCTACAACTTACTAATGAATCTACAACTAATGAATCTTCTACTAACTAATGAATCTACAACTAACTAATCTAATGAATCTACAACTGACTAATGAATCTACAACTTACTAATGAATCTACAACTTACTAATGAATCTACTACTTACTAATGAATCTACAACTAATGAATCTACAACTAATGAATCTTCTACTAACTAATGAATCTACAACTAACTAATGAATCTACAACTAACTAATGAATCTTCTACTAACTAATGAATCTTCTACTAACTAATGAATCTACAACTAACTAATGAATCTACAACTTACTAATGAATCTACAAGTAACGAATGAATCTACAACTTACTAATGAATCTACAACTTACTAATGAATCTACAACTTACATTTCAATTTTTGAAGTTGGGATACTATAAACTGATTTTCTCCTGCGTCCTCAATTTCCGTCAGCCTGGCTGTTTGTGCTCTGCAGGATGCCTTTGAAGCAGATTTGACATTGTATACGTTAATCTGTGTCGTATAGTTATGTGGGTATTTCAGTCTCTCTGTGTGTAGGCTGATAGATGATATCTGTATGTGTGTATTTCAGCGTGTGTGTGTGTGTGTGTGTGTAGGCTGATAGATGACATCGGTGTGTGTGTTTTTCAGTCTGTGTGTGTGTGTGTAGGTTGATAGATGACATCGGTATGTGTGTTTTAAGTCTGGGTGTGTGTGTGTAGGCTGATAGATGACATCGGTATGTGTGTAGTTCAGTGTGTATGTGTGTGTGTGTGTATAAATGTGCGTGTGCTGATTGAGGACATATTTTACCGTTGGTGGTCCCTGATGAGAAATGGTAAAGCTCTCATCTCTCGATCCAAAGATACGTGTTTTTCAGTTTCCTGATGTTAATGTAGGTGAGGTTGAGTTACTAGTCTTATCGGAGACGGAAAATAGAACGTATGCCCTGTGTTCTCTCTCTCTCGATCCCCACCTAGACCGATGAACCACATGTTTCCATGAATTGTACTGTTGTCTTTAGGGACTCCGTACAGCTTCTCGCGAAGTTTTTTGTTTTCGGGTCAGGTTTCGTTTCTTAGGCCTGCTAACAAGTGGCAGTCTTGTAGTATGTGCTCTGTCGTCATGTTTGCCTTTTCACAGTGGCACAGGATAGTTGTGCCAATTTTGAATTTGTTGAACATGTGGACCCGAAGCCTGTTATGGTCGATACGGAGGCGAAATATAGCAACTTGTTCGCTACGGGATAGGCCATAGTACCCATCACTGATGCTGTGCTGTGGGTGGTCTTTTGACCACTTTTCTTTATACTGCCAGCCGATGGTTGTTTTGGCTTCCTCATAGCTGATCTTGTGATCGGTCTGCGGCGGTCACCCTCCTGCCTTTGCTAGCCTGTCTGCTTCTTCATTTTCGCTTATATTGCAGTGTGATGGTATCCACTGAATGACTGTGCGTTTAAGTGAGTTACTAATACACCGAGGATCGTTTAGCTTCTTTGTTTGTTTGTTTAGTAGGGGATTAAAGCTTCTTTAAGCAGAGGCATGCCCCTTTCAACCTAAGCGAACCTTTTATTGGTTATATCAGAGCGTGTAGGCTCTTTTAGCTCCTTGTGTTCTGTTCTGGCGCCGCTTTTTAGTACCGGGATGACCGAGAGAGCATCGGTGAATATCACGACTTTGTTGCGTGAGGCGCTTCTTCTCTCTAGGATCATTTCAGTGGCTGTTCTTATTGCCTCTGCCCGGTAGTTGTTTAAGAACTTACCTGTGGCAATTGCCTTCGTGATCTTCACTTTCTTTGAGAGTTTAAGCACTATTCCTCCTCCGCCATCGCTAATTGCCGATCCTTCGGTGTACATGTGTGCCTACGCACTCTCAGGGTACTCGGTCGCTATGTAGTTTTCTGTAACCGCTCTTCTTTCACAATTCTCTTGCTGCCCTTTTTTTGTTTCCTGGGATTGATTCCCTTAATTCTGGCATTTTGGTCTCCACGGCGGGCTCTTATCAGTTGCCGGTATCAGTTTGAGTTTACAATTTGCTCAGACCGTGCGATCTTGGGTAAGTGCTTTGGCACTGTTTGCGAAGCTGGTTCTCTTTATTCTGCCCCTTCCTCGTCCGTTCATTCTGGTGTGTATAGGGGGGTGTTAAGCCTTTTCAAATTTTTCGAAAGCAAAACTTTCATGTCTCTGCGGTCTGCCATTGGTTGAAGGCATGTTATTGTTTCCAGCACCTTGATGGCGTGGACTTCATGGCTCCTGTGATAATGCGTGCTGCACGGTTTTGACTTCTGATCACACTGGCGAGTTGCTTATTGGATGCACTACTCCATGCTGCAATGCTGTACTCCAGGACCGGTCGCACTCTTCCATAGTAGAGCGTATTTAGAATTTTACTTTTTGCTCCCCACGTCGAACTTGCCAGTTTTTTCATTATACTGTTCTGTTCTCTAGGTATCTATCAAGCCATTTGTACATTATTCCCTTTATACCGAGGGTGAGGAGTTTCAGTTTTAGCCCCTCTTTCAAGACTGTGTCAAACGCCTTCTCCATATCTACCAAGACCGCCAGTGTCTGTTTCTTTTCTTGTAAACCATCCTCGATTTCCTGGGCAATGTATGTTACTTGATCTTCGGTAGATTGCTACCTCCTAAAGCTTCCCTGTTTCTCCACGAGAAGCCCTTTGCTCTCCAAGTGTCATGATAGCCTGTTGTTCACCATGCGTTCCGTGAGTTTGCCCGTGCAGCTTATTAGGCTTATGGGTCTGTAATTCGCCGGATTGAGTTTATCTTTGCCTGGCTGTAGGATGGGTACCATGATCGCTTCTTTCCATTATCTTTGTTGTCCGATGACATGTCCTTCACAATATGTTTAGGACGGCCAGTAGAGCTACCTTTGCTCTAGTCCCCAAGTTTTTAAGCATCTCATTTGTAATCACATCCTTACTGGGCGACTTTCTGAGCTTGAGCTCCCTCAATGCTTCTTCAAGTTCGTTTCTGGTAAATGTGTCCGCTAAGTGACTATCAGCTTTTCTTGGCTCGCCTTGAAGGGCTATTTAATTTCTCTTTGTATCGTCACTTTTAGTTTTTTTGTATGCTTACTCTGCTGACTTCGCCATTTTTTTACATTAAGACATTTGCAGCCTCGTTCACCTAGCACATATTGTTATGGTTGTATGTTGTGATATAACCAACAATAACCTGCGTTAACGTGATGGTTCAATGTTGTTGTTTAACCAACAATAACTTGCATTAGCGTCATGGCTGTATGTTGTTATATAACCAACAATAGCCTACATTAACGTCATGGCTGTATGTACTAAATACTCTAACCACCACTTACACCAGCAAGAAGCCAATTGACTGGCTCCACAAAGAAACCGTAGCAGTTTTCCTGGTATTGCAGCCAACCCTTCTGACATGACAGACTTGTAACTGAAACATCATCAAACATCGTCAAACATCATCAAACATCATCAAACATCACCACATACCATCAAACATCCTCAAAAATCATCAAACATCATCACATATCATCACTTTCAACAGTAACTTAAAGCAACGTAGTGAAGAGTTGAAAATTGACAAACACTGACATCTTGTTATCTTGGACTATATTTGTAACACCTATGAAAAGTAGTGAAGACACATATGGCAAGTAATGAAGACAAATACGGCAAGTAAGGAAGACAAATATGACAAATAATGAAGACACCTATGGCAAGTAATGAAGACACCTATGGCAAATAATGAAGACACATATGGCAAGTAATGAAGACACCTATGGCAAGTAATGAATACACATATGGCAAGTAATGAAGACACCTATGGCAAGTAATGAATATACATATGGCAAATAATGAAGACACCTATGGCAAGTAATGAAGACACCTATGACAAGTAATGAAGACACCTGTGGCAAGTAATGCAGATATCACCCTGGAATATAAAATGATAATAAATTACGAATTTTCAATTCAAATGTTGTATCAATCCTAACATATGCTAGCGAGAGTTGGAAAATGACTAAAGATATAGAAAGCAAGTTGAATGCATTTGAAAATAGATGTCTGCGAAAAATAATGAACATAAAATGGAAAGAGTTCAGCCCGTCATAAAATCAGAGAAATGTCTGGTCAACCACTAATAACAACTGTTCTAATAAATAGCAGATTTATTCTTCTATGATTCTTAGATTTATTCTTATATGATTCTTCTATGGTGAGCGTACTCTGAGAAGAAATGAACACTTACGCTACTGCAGACAACACATACGCTACTGCAGACAACACATACGCTACTGCAGACAACACATACGCTACTGCAGACAACACATACGCTACTGCAGACAACACATACGCTACTGCAGACAACACATAGCAAGGAGATAGACAAAGTAAATGGCAACTTACCACACGTGACTGCCAAAGACAGTACCAAGACGGCAAGAATCTGAGAAAATAAGATTACAATCTTTATCATCTTGACCATATATGTTTATCTATAAATCTGAGTGTATATCTATTTGCTTAGCTTTCAAAATAGAATTAACTGAATAAATATCATTCGCACATGATAATGAGAATGATAATGATGATGATGATGAAGATGCGAATGGTGATGATGATGAAGATGAGGATGATGACGACGATGATGATGATGAGGAGGAGGAAGAGGATGATGATAATAATGAGGATGAAGATGAGGATGATGATGATGATGATGATGAAGATGATGATAATGATGATGACGATGATAATGATGAGGAGGAAGAGGATGATGATGATGATGATGATGATGATGAAGATGAGGATGATGACGATGATGATGATGCTGATGAGGAGGAAGAGGATGATGATGATGAGGATGATACTGATGAGGAGGAAGAGGATGATGATGAGGATGAGGATGATGATGCTGATGATGATGATGTTGATGATGAAGATGAGGATGAGGATGATGATGATGATGATGATGATGAAGATGAGGATGATGAAGATGAGGATGAGGATGATGATAATGATGATGAAGATGAGGATGAGGATGATGATGACGATGAAGATGAGGATGATGATGATGATGAAGATGAGGATGAGGATGATGATAATGATGATGAAGATGAGGATGAGGATGATGATGATGACGATGAAGATGAGGATGATGATGACATATATTTGAACATCAATAATTTTACCTGATAGTTCGATATCGATTTATCATAAATATACAAGACATTGGTTGCAATCGGCTAATAATAATAACGCAACCATACTCCACTGTACCCATAATCTTTTACAACAGAACATCATGAAAGAAAGCGAGAGGAAGACCACAAAAAGATGGATAGATGGCATAGCAGAATCCTGTCAAAGAGGAGAAATAACTATCACTCAAGTCACTAGAACAGCGCAAGACAAAGTAAATCAAATCACGGCACTGACCAAGAACACGGTAACAGTGTGATGGCACTAGGAAACAAACTGTAGCAGTGGGACGACAAAAGAAGACGAAGATAAAAGTCTTAAATTCAATAAGTTCCCAAAGTCTTACATTCAATAAATTCCCAAAGTCTTACATTCAATAAATTCCCACGCCCGAGTGGTTACCGAGGCCCAAATTTGGGGTGTAAAGAATAGCACCACTGTTACCTGCCACGCATGTCGTAAGAGGCGACTAAGGAGGTTTCGCTGAAATCGGATGCACATGTCCTAAACGTATTGAAGTCTATGCGTTTAGGTGCCTACCAAATCAATGTGCAACGTATACACGTTCTTGGCAAAGATCAAACATATCACAAAGAGTGATTAAAATTGGTTGTAAAGAACGAACGCAAAGAAGAAGAAGAATAAGTTCCCAAAGTCTTACATTTAATAAGTTCTCAAAGTCTTACATTCAATAAGTTCCCAAAGTCTTACATTCAATATGTTCCCAAGAAGTAAATACTCACCATGTTTATGACGAGATGGTCTTGTATTTGTTAGAAAACGTCAAACGTTACTTCTACGTAGCAGTTCGGTAATGTGTGTAAGCTGTGTACGGTGACGGATTATCTTTTATACACATTTAATAATGTAATGCACGAAATAAAAACTAGCAGTTCTCTTTTCAGTTGTTGAGTGACAGCCAAATTTGCATAGCTAGCCCCTATGTGAAGTATTTGATAATGTGTTTTTAAAAATCGTAGTTATCATCTGTAGTTGCTTTGTTCTTGAACTGTTGGTGTATGATGGCGTAGATTGTCATAGATTGTGTTGTGTAGATTTAATGACAACATTTAGAAGTCTGCTGCGCTGCTGGTTCGAATGTTTATTCAGTCGACAGTCTGTATGGATTATGTGGTTGAGTACACTACACCATCGGTTCAAATCCTGGTATCTTCCTCTAGAATGGAAAATGGTCAATGCTTTTCGTATTGAGACAGAGAAGGCCATAAGGGGGGAGTCCACATTTTCGTGCGCAACCATATCCCAATGAAACAGATAAAGAGGTTACACCAGCGTCCAAGGCCCACTTACACCAGCGTCCAAGACAAACTGTATGGCGTGGCTGATAGTCTGAGGCAGACCGCTGCCTTTATTAGAGAATTTGAAATTCCAATCTAGTAAGAACGCAGAAGACAAACTGTATGGCGTGGCTCATAATCTGTGGCAGACGGCTGCCTTTATTAGAGAATCCGAAATTCAAATCTAGTGAGAACGCAGAAGACAAATTGTATGGCGTGGCTCATAATCTGTGGCAGACGGCTGCCTTTATTAGAGAATCAGAAATTCAAATCTAGTAAGAATGCAGAAGACAAATTGTATGGCGTGGCTGATAATCTGAGGTAGACGGCTGCCTTTATTAGAGAATTCGAAATTCCAATCTATTAAGAACGCAGAAGAAGAAGAAGAAGTATGAATAAAACGGTGTACTTGATATGAGATGACTTATGAGAGACAACCGGTAAAATTGAGTGGAGAAGAGACAGAGGAAGACAGAGAGAGGAAATTTTGGACAGCCTGACTTCATTTCACGGAAGAGCGTCAACGTCTGTGATGATAGCAAACACAAGGGATACAGATTTGTGGAGCTACATGATTGCCTACGTCAGCCGTCACGACGCCTGCTGATAATGATGATACGTCTTAGATTTATACTTGGTATCTCAAGGAATAAGCATATAATAAACAAACGAAGTAATTGAAGGAGAAGAACTGTCCATCATGTACACTCTCCTTAAGCAAAGACGTTCTCAGTGACTGTACTATATCTCTCACATGGAGGATGGTTCAATTCTCAAGCAAAGACGTTCTCAGTGGCTGTACTATATATCTTATATGAAGGATTGTTCAATTCTCAAGGAAAGACGTTCTCAGTGGCTGTACTATATATCTCATACCGAGGATGGCTCATTTCTTAAGAAAAGACGTTCTCAGTGGCTGTACTATATCTCTCACATGGAGGATGTTTCAATTCTCAAGGAAAGACGTTCTCAGTGGCTGTACTATATCTCTCACATGGAGGATGTTTCAATTCTCAAGGAAAGACGTTCTCAGTGGCTGTACTATATCTCTCACATGGAGGATGTTTCAATTCTCAAGGAAAGACGTTCTCAGTGGCTGTACTATATCTCTCACATGGAGGATGTTTCAATTCTCAAGGAAAGACGTTCTCAGTGGCTGTACTATATCTCTCACATGGAGGATGTTTCAATTCTCAAGGAAAGACGTTCTCAGTGGCTGTACTATATCTCTCACATGGAGGATGTTTCAATTCTCAAGAAAAGACGTTCTCAGTGGCTGTACTATATCTCTCACATGGAGGATGTTTCAATTCTCAAGGAAAGACGTTCTCAGTGGCTGTACTATATCTCTCACATGGAGGATGTTTCAATTCTCAAGGAAAGACGTTCTCAGTGGCTGTACTATATCTCTCACATGGAGGATGTTTCAATTCTCAAGAAAAGACGTTCTCAGTGGCTGTACCATATCTCTCACATGGAGGGTGGTCCAATTCTCAAGAAAAGACGTTCTCAGTGGCTGTACTTTATCTTTCACATGGAGGGTGGTCCAATTCTCAAACCATCGCATGGGATTCAATGGCCAACCCTAGGATGTGGTGTAGGGTTTTGGTAAGTACCAGCTCACTGACCCTTGCCCACCGTTGTCACTTTGTTTCACTGTACTTGCGGCCATTGAATCCGCTAGGAATTTAGTCGCTGTCATATCGCTTAATATAACATCTCTGGTTAATTTTTGCATGAAGGTTTGCTTTCCTTATGAACATTGTCCCTAGTCTTTCAGGCAAATTTACATCAACTTCAGATGGACTTGTAATTTAGACCCCCAAGTAGAGGATCAACGTTTCTTGTCTTCCAACGGCGTATAGTGTGTACCCAACAAAGAATTTATTTCTCTCTCTCAAGTTGGCCTCGTACCACGGAATTTCCCCCCACATATGCTCACTAACGCATCAAATTATCAACAACACTATCGGATACCCTTGGAACTCGAAGAGATGACTAAAGATTAGCACAAATTAGAAAGAGCATCAGCTTCACACATGTACTCCATTGTGAACGAGGAAGTAGACTAAAGGAAATATAATTCACTTACAGATATATGTTGTACTATTAGATAAATTGCGTTTTGTGTTGGTTGTTCATGTTTAGTACACATACGTCTCTTTAAGCAAACGAAGGCACTGTCAATGTATGTGCTAGCCTAATTTGGTTATATCAAGACGTATAGTATGTCATTAAATCTAGAGTTGGATAGATTCAACATATATTTTAGTGTCTTCAGCCAACAGTATGTCGATAAGAGACATACAAACATTCCCATTATCGATCCTAAACATTTCGACAATCGATGCTCAGGACGCAAGACTGTCTGCTCTCTCATTACCACAAACACTCGCATGTCTAGGACAGTAGAACTAAGTGAGTCAATCTCGATGCAAGCCTGTCTACTCTCACATTGTCACAAACACTCGCGTGTCTAGAACAGTAGATCTAAGTCAATCTCGATGCAAGCCTGTCTACTCTCACATGACCACAAACACTCGCGTGTCTAGGACAGTAGATCTAAGTCAGTCTCGATGCAAGCCTGTCTACTCTCACATGACCACAAACACTAGCGTGTCTAGGACAGTAGATCTGAGTCAGTGTCGATGCAAGCCTGTCTACTGTCATATTGCCACCAACACTCGCGCGTCTTGGACAGTAGATCTGAGTCAGTGTCGATGCAAGCCTGTCTACTCTCACATTGTCACAAACACTCGCGTGTCTAGGACAGTAGAACTAAGTGAGTCAGTGTCGATGCAAACCTGTCTGCTCTCTCATTGCCATAAACACTCGCGTATTTAGGGCAGTAGATTTAAGTGAGTCAATCTCGATGCAAGACTGTCTACTCTCACATTGTCACAAACATTCGCGTGTCTAGGCAGTAGAACTAAGTGAGTAAGTGTCGATGCAAGCCTGCCTGCTCTCTCACTGCCACAAACACTCGCGTGTCTAGGACAGTAGATCTGAGTCAGTGTCGATGCAAGCCTGTCTACTCTCATATTGCCACAAACACTCGCGTGTCTAGAACAGTATTTCTAAGTGAGATAGTATCGATGCAAGCCTGTCTACTCTCATATTGCAACAAACACTCGCGTGTCTAGAACAGTAGATCTAAGTGAGTTAGTATCGATGCAAGCCTGTCTACTCTAACATTGCCACAAACACTCGCGTGTCTAGAACAGTAGATCTAAGTGAGATAGTATCGATGCAAGCCTGTCTACTCTCATATTGCCACAAACACTCGCGTGTCTAGGACAGTAGATCTGAGTCAGTGTCGATGCAAGCTTGTCTGCTCTCACATTGCCGCGAAAATGCACATAAAAAAGAGTGTAGATTTACGTGATCCTCTGGATGTTGGAAACTTGTATAGACGACATGGGCTCATCCCGCAGCCTACCACTCTGCATCTTCCTTAGTATTGACTGTGAGTTAATAACTGCTTCAATCTCCATCGTCATACTGGAAATAGTTGCTCTATATCCGTCTCTTTGCTTTGCAATGACCCTAACACGCAGGTTTGCCAGATAATTTAATCTGACTTCTCACTGCGATGCACAGATCAATAATAGTTATAAACAACAACCTCTTTTTTTTTTTTTTAAAGCCGAAGGATTGACTTCATTGCACCGAGTTTTACCCCATATGGCTCAGTCCCTCTCGCAGAAATGGCATGCCACCTGCCGAGAGTATTGTACAAAGCACGAACTCCGTAGCCCCAGCAATAATCCTAGGGGTCTCTGGGAAAAACTGCACTCGTGAACAGAACGGCGCGATCCAGATTCGAACCCACGAACTTCGATTCACAAAGGAAAGGGTTTAACCACTTAGCCACAGAGACCGCCTCATGAACAGCCTCATCATCACTTACAGTATCAACTATCTGCTGCTTATTTTCGAGTTCAACGTTCATGTTGCCTCAATCTCCACATTTACTTTCAAGAGTAATTTTACCATGTATTGTGATTCATTCTTCCCATTTTGATATAGTTGCAAAGATGGTCACCTGGTTAAATGTTCTCTCAGCCTGGGCCATCCACGACATGCCATGTTCTGATTCTAGTACGTTCATTAGTGTTCTTCTGCAGCAGATATCTTTGATCTGCAGCATAGATTCCTAAACTTTGCCCACTTTGCACGACATAAACTTTGTAACGCCTCCCTCCACATTATAACAGTTTCTCAACGTCTTTTCTCCTCATCAATATATATGCATGAAATAGAAAATTGATGAAACAATGGATCGTGTAAGATGAGCATAAGATGAATTTAAATACAGAATTCGAACTTTAAATGATTATTCAATTGCAAAATCACAAAAATAATTGATTGTAAAATATTTATTATTAATTTCTTCTTTAGGAGCCACCGACCCCTAATTGCCTGAACACCCCCAAATTCTTCTGAACCCACTATCGCCCCCTCCCACCTAGAACGCTTTAGCGCCACTGATGGGGCGGTACCCTACTTTGGGAAACACCTGATCTACAGTAACCTTGATGATTGATTGATTGATTGATAGGACCATCATCATTGCACTTCGATGAGTAACCATGTGTTCTCCGATCTCTTCTCTACACAGGAAGATCGCATCTGCAGTTCACGAACTCCGTAGCACAGGCGAGACTCCCCGATGTAATTTTAAAGAAGGTGAAGATATTTTGTGTGAATTTTATTTTCAAGAGTTCTTTTCATATTGAATTTTGCCTGGGCAGCGGCTTTTCAGCCAGCCTGCCTTCTTCGATTTTGTACAAAATGGAGTAACCCGTACATACGGTTTGGCTTGGGCGATAGCATGACGGGAGTGTAGTGACAGAGAGAAAATCATATACATGATTGATGCGATGCTGATGATGATGCGATGGCGATGATAATGATGATGATGCAGGATGATAAAATGATGTGATGATAATTATGATGGCGATTTATAGATGATAATTATGGATGATAGATGATAATGATAATGATGATAGCGATGATAATGATAATGATGGCGTAAAGATAATGATAATGATGATGGCGATGATAATGATAATGATGATGACGATGATAATGATATGATGATATGTGATAATGATAATGATGATGGCGATGATAATGATAATGTGATGGCGATGATAATGATGGAATAATGATGATAATGATAATGATGATGGCGATGATACTGATGATAATGATAATGATGATGGCGATGATAATGATGATAATGATAATGATGATGGCGATGATAATGATATGATAATGATGGAGATAGATAATATGATGCGATGATAATATAATGATGGTATGATAATGATAATGATGGCGATGATAATGATAATGATGATGGTAGATAATGATGATGATGAAGGTGAAGATAACGATGATGATGGCGATGATAATGATGATGATCAAAACTAGTATAAGAAATTAAAAATATTAAAATACTAAAATACTCAAAAAGTCGGTTATTAAAAAAATATGGGACCTGTTCCCACTCGGCACGGATAGGTAGTTGATCTCCAGATACGTCCATTCTAGTGTACCAATAACAATTACCGTTCTCTCACAACAATTATACAAGTTTGTCCTGTATGACAATGAGTCATGCCGCCATTACGCCGGCTGTCAACTTTCACATATGGTATTCACCACGGATTTCTCTGTAGACCAGGGATCAGACAAGGGTGACATCCATGTATGATATCGAGCACCCTCTGCTCATCATACACAGTCGAGCGAGGCCAGTAGTCGGCCCTTATCTGCTATCGGTTTCCGTGTGAAATCAGGCGAAGAAAAAACAAACGACAAATCTATTGGGAGTGAGAATGTCCTGGAAAACACAGTTTGTTTCGTTTTTAAATATAGTCTACTAATATGAGTGACGTCATATACTGACTTTTGTACAATCATTCTCTCTCTTTCTTTCTTTCTCTCTCAATCTCTCTCTCTTTCTTCTCTCTCTCTTTTCTCTCTTCTCTCTCTCGTCTCTCTCTATTATATTTTAACCACGGTTTTGGCATAGGTACTCAACTAACTAATGTCAAGTTATGCCATCTTTAGCTTTCTCTTGCAGCTCATGCCAGCTCTTCTGTATACAGTTAAAGATGGAGCAGGGGTGTATCTAGATGACAACCTGGTCAGCTATGAAGAAGCAAGAACTATGTTTTTGTTATTGTCGAACCCCCAGGAATGATGGGTTTACTTCGCCCTTTTCCTTATATTTGGGCGATGGAGAGTACCTGGCTTTCTTACAGACACAGAAGACTCCAAGTCTAGGAGTTTCTAGAGCTATGCTCAGCGTTGATGAAACACCTGCTTAGGTAGAGTGTAATGGTAAACACCGCCCGAACCCCCGTAGTTTCTAGTGTGGTCACGCTCTAGAAACATCACTGATTGACCACACTGATTAATCTGCATGTGATTATAGTCCAAAGAGCAACTTCCACGATTTCTCTAGAACAGCAACTATAGGAGTACTGAACAACCATCAGCACGGACAGAAGGATGAACTTGCGTTTACTCGATCGATAAATTTTTGGCTGTTTGCTGTGGCCTTTATTTGCTCTAAGTCAGGAAGCCTTGTATTCTGTGTCCTTTATTTGCTCTAAGTCAGGAAGCCTTGTATGTTGTGTCCTTTATTTGCTCTAAGTCAGGAAGCCTTGTATTCTGTGAACGTCATCTTACACGTGTACTCATTAACTGCAACAGGGAGAAAAAGATATGGAGATACACGATCACCAACGCCAGCAGGCATGGCACTTGATTGACTGATGTTCCAAGCAGACCGTATAAAGTTAAAGTTAATTGCATATCCTTTACAGGACTTTGCGAATCAACCCCAGCTTTGTTACGCTGTTTGTGATTTTCTAGGCATTATTAAGTTCAGTAGTTTGCCATTGCTTTCTGAACGGGTGGTGCCATCGTTCTTTGTAAAATCCACGAGAAACAATTTCAACCAAACTATCCGCAGCGTGATTCGAACTCAGAACGTCGAGGTTAATAGACCGAGTCACTAGCCCCTAGGCCACAGTGGAGATTGTCATAACGCTTAAAATGACATCTCTAATTGATGTTTGCATGCAGGCTTGCTTTCCTTATCAATAGTGTCCCTCGCCAGTCTGGTGTGTCGTATTTTGACTTCAGTGGTACATGTAATTTATGTCCTCAAGTAAAGGACCACGTACCGTGTGCGCATCGCCAAAGTAAGGGACAACGTACCGTGTGCGCATCGCCAAAGTAAGGGACAACGTACCGTGTGCGCATCGCCAAAGTAAGGACAACGTACCGTTGCGCATCGCCAAGTAAGGGACAACGTACCGTGTGCACATCTCAAGTAAGGGACAACGTACCGTGTCATGCCAAGTAGGGACAACGTACCGTGTGCACATCGCCAAAGTAAGGGACAACGTACCGTGTGCACATCTCCAAAGTAAGGGACAACGTACCGTGTGCGCATCGCCAAAGTAAGGGACAACGTACCGTGTGCACATCGCCAAAGTAAGGGACAACGTACCGTGTGCACATCGCCAAAGTAAGGGACAACGTACCGTGTGCGCATCGCTCAAGTAAAGGACAACGTATCGTGTGCACATCTCCCAAGTAAAGGACCATGTACCGTGTGCACTTCTCTCAAGTAAAGGACAACGTACCGTGTGCACATCTCCCAAGTAAAGGACCATGCACCGTGTGCACATCTCCCAAGTAAAGGACCACGTTCCGTGTGCACATCTCTCAAGTAACGGACCATGTACCGTGTGCACATCGAGTATTTGTTTTATCCTAAACCTAGCTTCTAACCTCGGGAATTATATGTCTTGTGATCGTTAGTGCAACAACGTGCTACTAACAAAAAGGGAGAGGATGGAACCGATTGGGACTTACATTAAGAATGCAACAGACCAGACACCCACATGTTGCTCTGAAATGGAATCCAGGTGGAAGGTCAGATAGGTGACGATATAGAGAGAAATGGAGATGTACTGTAAACCGAGAGACAATAAAGGCTGGAATGATGTAGAACAGGAATTCCCAAAGTGGGCGGTACCGCCTCCCAGTGGGCGCTGAAGCCTTCCATGGGGCGATAGTGGGTTCAGAAGCATTTGGGGGCGTTCATTCGATTAGGGGTAGGTGGCTCCTTAAAGAAGAAATAATATTTATTTTAAAATAAGTTATTTTCTGGATTTTGCGATTGAATAATCAGTTAAAATTTGAATTCTGCATTTTAATTAATCTTATGTCTATCTGACACGATCCATTTTTTCATCAATTTTCTATGTCATGTATTAAATCATTGGAAAATTGACTATGACAGAAATATATATCGTTTTTCTGTGTCAAAGTGAACATAGAGCATGTATATATATATATATATATAAGGGAAGCCGCTGTAGCGTAGTTGTTAGTGAACTCGCTTCGCAAAGCTGGTGGTCTGGTTTCAGCTCCCGCAACGGAATTTTTCCCTACCGCGATGGCTCTCAGGTCGACCCAGCCTCAACTGGGTACCAGACATGCTCTGGGAAAGTAAAGGCGGCCGGCGTGATGCTGACCACATCACCCATCGTGTGCCGACGGTCAATGAAAATACAGGTCTAACACTGTATTGACCTATATACCACGAGGTATGAAAGGTTCCTTTACTTTTTACTATATAAGGAGGAGGAGGGGGGGCGTTGGCAAACTGCTATAATGGGAGAGGGCGTTACAAAGTTTATGTCCTACACAATGGACTACACAATGGACTACACAATGGACTACACAATGGACTACACAATGGACTCTACAAATGGACTCCAATGGACTACACAATGGACTCACAATGGACTACACAATGGACTACACAATGGACTACACAATGGACTACACAATGGGTTGTGGACCGAAAAATTTGGAAATCTATGATCTAGAATGAACTAAGTCAATCTACACAACACAAATCTGTCTGGAGGAAATGTGTTGACGTCTTATACTTCAACGGGAGATGACAGAGAAGAAGAAGAAGATGAAGGCTTTGTATTTATAAATAATACTAAATTTTGTCTGACGCTAGAACGCAAATTAAAGCTCCCATCTCTACGCTTAGCGACAAGAGTGGACAGCCAACTACATCTTGCACCTGGGAATAGACAATAGATAATAGATAGACTAAGTTTTGTATTTGAAATAATATAACTACTGAGTCTATCTCTCTCTCTCTCGCGATCCCCCCCTAGACTGATGAGCCAAATTTTGGTCTCGTCCTCCGTACAGCTTCTGACGAAGCTCTGTGTTATTGGGTCAAGTTTCTTTTCTCTGGGCTGCTAACAGCTGGCAGTCTTGCAATATGCGCTCTGCAGTCATATCCGCCTTTTCGCAGTGGCACAAGCTAGTTTTGCTAATTTTGAATTTGTTGAACATGTGGGCCCGAAGCTTGTTATGGCCAGTACGGAGGCGGAATATAGTAACTTGTTCGCTACGGGATAGACCATAGTACCCATACTACTGAGTCTATAAATCACAATAAATATTATATGTATGTTATAATATAACTATTACATATATATATCCAACGAACTCTGATTTTCAAATATTACTTTGATATAATTTCCTATGTTATCAAGTTTTCAAAAACAATCTCTAACGACATGGTGACATTTGAAACAGAAACAACAACGAGATAAATCATCAGATTGATGTAGTTTGACTAATAAATCTGAATAATTTCGTACGTTAAACACAGTGTGTGTGTGTGTGTCATATATCATTGTAGTATATCGCTTTCCGGTTCAAAAAACAGGATCAAATACAAAGAAAATGGTGACATCGTCTACGGGTCAAATAAAGAACAAAACAATTATATAACAGTTATTAATAATATAATTATTATTTTATATCTTTTATCTTTATGCGTAATCCTGTTTTTTTAACTTTGAGTTTACGACTAGAACAAATAGATGGCTGCAACTGATGTTCATATGTGAGATAAATATACGTGATATGATAGTAGATGGATGGGGGACATGTTGAAGTTTAATACCTTTTGTTGAAATTTGAAGTTTTAGCCATCAAACATTTCCCATATACACCTGTCCTTAAACGGATAGATACAGGTGATTTGAATGAAATTACATGGATGTCTCGTTATGCAACAACATTCAACTGTCTCTCATATGATGATTTGCTCATGATGTAGCTTATTGCTCATGATGTAGCTTATTGCTCATGGTGTAGCTTATTGCTCATGATGTAGCTTATTGCTCATGATGTAGCTTATTGCTCATGATGTAATTTATTGGTCATGATGTAGCTTATTGCTCATGATGTAGCTTATTGGTCATGATGTAGCTTATTGCTCATGATTTAACTTATTGCTCACAGCTGATATATAATTGATTACTTCACATCTGTTTCGTTTTCTGTCAAACAGCAGTTTTACATTTATATTATGCTGACGTTGGGATAATTTATCAATGATGGTTCGTTAAAATATTAGAACAAAGGAAATGTATTTAAAAAATCTGGTTTTACATTATGCAAACTTGAAATAGATGACCAAAAATAGAACAGTTGATGAAATAGATGAGTAAATGAACACATACATCAAGTTAAAGGCTGGACGTCGATAGTAACAAATACAAGTGTTAGTGTGATTTATGGAGGAGAGGGGGACTCGAAGAACAAAGGCTAGAAAGACATTGGGGGACTTAAGGATAGACAGATGACGGATCCTTAAGTCAAATCCTGAGACACGTTCTGTCTTCCCCAACTATCCTTTGGTGGCTTACAGACGGACAGAAGTCTTAAGGATATTTTGGTACACAGTCGCCTTAAGTCCAATATCCAGACTCATTTTGGCACTGTCTAGTGTAGCCGTCGGCGTTGCAACACGTGTGCTTGTGATACAGACGCGTACTGTATCTTTCCTTTAGCCACGTTTCTTATTGACGATGGTTTCACATGCGAATCCCGTAATCTTATCTATGCCATTATCTGTAAGCGGTGTAACAAGGCTTATATCGGCGAGACAGGCAAGAGGCACAGTGACCGATTCGCCTAACACTTGCGCGACATACGCCAATGCTCTGTGACCCCTGTAGCCACCCATTTCAATGATACTGACCATTTAGGAGCTCACGATGTTCAGGTCACAGCCATCCGATCATGTTCCTCTGATGATCGCAGTACATTTACTCTGGAGAATCGGTTGATTTCTTTGTATGGTACCTTGCGACCACGTGGTCTCAAAGTATTACATTCCTATGCTTCTTAGTAATTTCTCTTCCCATGCCTTGTAATCTATATGGGTATATGTTGCATGTATTCGAGTTATATATTTACTAGATTTTTTATTGTTTCTCTTTCGTTCTATTTCTAGTTTTTATGTGTGTTTTTGTGTTACATTTATTTCATTATTCGTTTTTATTCCCAGATTTTCGTTTTTATTACCAGATTTTCATTAGAAACGTTTGTATTTGGTCGTCCATTTTTTTTTTAATTTGTCACTCCTGTTGTTCGTTTGCTTGATAAAGGCCTGGTTGGTCGAAACGTTGCTGTATTTTGTCATTGTTTTTGTAATTTGTAAAACTACAGTACTTTGTGATTACGTGTTTTGGTCTAAATATACCACATTTCTACTGGCCCTACAAAATAGGGGGCTGGAAATGTGAGAATTATAGTAATTAGGGAGAAAAGAAGGTAAATTGCAGACTGTATATGATATTTTAGCGTTATATGTTCAACTTTAAACAAAACTAATCAGTATCAGGTTAAAAGTAATAATTATGAACAAATAATTTATAAAATAATAAATATACGATATACATTATTTTTTGGTGGGGCCCAACCTCAGTGGCCCTTAACCCTTTAGCTGCTAAGGACGTTTATATATGTTTTTCCCATTCACTTCTAAAGACGCATTACTGTCACTGCTATAGGTGTACATTCGCGTTTGTGATCTAGAAAGAAAGAGTAGCTATTCTTAGCTCAGCCTTCAGAAAGAAAGTAGCAGCGAAAGGGTTAATAACGAGCCGCCACCGACCTTCTGTTTGCCGACGATGCAGCATTAACATCACACACAGAGGAAGGACTACAACATCTCACGGACAGATTTGCTGCAGCATCAAATGAATTTGGCCAGACCATCAGCCTAAAGAAAAAAATACAATGTTCCAGGATATTAGCAGAGCCCCATCTATCAACATTGATAGTCATAAGCTTGAAGTAGTCAATACTTTTACATACCTTGGCTCTGTCATCAGCATCAACCTCTCCCTCGATGATGAAATTAGTAGTCGCATTGGAAAGGCCCCTACTGCTAAGTCCAAATTAGCAAAGTTTGTATGGGAAAATAGGGCACTGACATGAAACACCGAGACACAAGTATATAAGGCTTGTGTTCTCAGCACTTTGCTGTATGGTAGTGAGACATGGACCACATATGCTTGACAAGAACATCGCCTCAACACCTTCCACATGCGCTGTCTCAGGCGAATATATAACATCCGATGGTAAGACCACATCTCCAATATATAAGTCCTGGACAGTGCTGGCATTCCAAGCATGTACACCTTGTTGAGTCAGCGACGTCTGGGATGACTGGGATACGTGTGTCGCATGGGCAATGGTAGAATCCCAAACTGCATCTTATACGGCCAGCTCACCTTTGGTACTAGACAGCACGGATTCTCATTACTACGCCACTTTATTGACCTCTCCTAGCGCGATCTAACACCACACAACATACGCAACTTCTTTGCGATGATTGACCAGTGGCAGGCAATCACGAAGAACATCAGAGAGAACAACAGTTGGAGCAGCAGTGAGTACAACAGTGGGAACAACAGTTGGAGCAGCAGTGATTACAACATTGAGTACAACATTGAGTACAACATTGAGTACAACAGTGAGTACAACAGTGAGTACAACAGTGAGTACAACATTGAGTACAACAGTGAGTACAACATTGAGTACAACAGTGAGTACAACAGTGAGTACAACATTGAGTACAACAGTGAGTACAACAGTGAGTACAACATTGAGTACAACAGTGAGTACAACATTGAGTACAACAGTGAGTACAACAGTGAGTACAACAGTGAGTACAACAGTGAGTACAACAGTGAGTAGAACAGTGAGTACAACAGTGAGTAGAACAGTGAGTACAACAGTGAGTAGAACAGTGAGTACAACAGTGAGTACAACAGTGAGTACAACAGTGAGTACAACAGTGAGTACAACAGTGAGTAGAACAGTGAGTACAACATTGAGTACAACAGTGAGTACAACAGTGAGTAGAACAGTGAGTACAACATTGAGTACAACAGTGAGTACAACAGTGAGTAGAACAGTGAGTACAACAGTGAGTAGAACAGTGAGTACAACAGTGAGTACAACAGTGAGTACAACAGTGAGTACAACATTGAGTACAACAGTGAGTACAACAGTGAGTAGAACAGTGAGTACAACAGTGAGTACAACAGTGAGTACAACAGTGAGTAGAACATTGAGTACAACAGTGAGTACAACATTGAGTACAACAGTGAGTACAACATTGAGTACAACAGTGAGTACAACAGTGAGTAGAACAGTGAGTACAACAGTGAGTACAACAGTGAGTACAACAGTGAGTAGAACATTGAGTACAACAGTGAGTACAACAGTGAGTAGAACATTGAGTACAACAGTGAGTACAACAGTGAGTACAACAGTGAGTACAACATTGAGTACAACAGTGAGTACAACAGTGAGTACAACAGTGAGTACAACAGTGAGTACAACAGTGAGTAGAACATTGAGTACAACAGTGAGTACACAGTGGTAGAACATTGAGTACAACAGTGAGTACAACAGTGAGAACAACAGTGAGTAGAACATTGAGTACAACAGTGAGTACAACAGTGAGTACAACAGTGAGTAGAACAGTGAGTACAACATTGAGTACAACAGTGAGTACAACAGTGAGTACAACAGTGAGTAGAACATTGAGTACAACAGTGAGTACAACAGTGAGTAGAACATTGAGTACAACAGTGAGTACAACAGTGAGTAGAACATTGAGTAGAACATTGAGTACAACAGTGAGTACAACAGTGAGTACAACAGTGAGTAGAACATTGAGTACAACAGTGAGTACAACAGTGAGTAGAACATTGAGTACAACAGTGAGTACAACAGTGAGTAGAACATTGAGTACAACAGTGAGTACAACAGTGAGTACAACAGTGAGTAGAACAGTGAGTACAACAGTGAGTACAACATTGAGTACAACAGTGAGTACAACAGTGAGTAGAACATTGAGTACAACAGTGAGTACAACAGTGAGTACAACAGTGAGTACAACAGTGAGTAGAACATTGAGTACAACAGTGAGTACAACAGTGAGTACAACAGTGAGTACAACAGTGAGTACAACAGTGAGTACAACAGTGAGTACAACAGTGAGTACAACAGTGAGTACAACAGTGAGTACAACAGTGAGTACAACAGTGAGTAGAACATTGAGTACAACAGTGAGTACAACAGTGAGTACAACAGTGAGTACAACAGTGAGTACAACAGTGAGTACAACAGTGAGTACAACAGTGAGTAGAACATTGAGTACAACAGTGAGTACAACAGTGAGTACAACAGTGAGTACAACAGTGAGTACAACAGTGAGTACAACAGTGAGTACAACAGTGAGTACAACAGTGAGTACAACAGTGAGTACAACAGTGAGAACAGCAGATAGAACAGCAGCTAGAACAGCAGCTAGAACAGCAGATAGAACAACAGTGAGTACAACAGTGAGAACAGCAGATAGAACAGCAGCTAGAACAGCAGCTAGAACAGCAGCTAGAACAGCAGCTAGAACAGCAGCTAGAACAGCAGATAGAACAACAGTGAGAACATCAGTGAGAGCAGCAGCTAGAACAGCAGCTAGAACAGCAGCTAGAACAACATTGAGAACAACAATGAGAACAGCAGCTAGAACAGCAGAGAGAACAACAGTTAGAACAACAGTTAGAACAACAATTAGAACAACAGTTAGAACAACAGTTAGAACAAAAATAAGAACATGAGTGAGAATTGCCTCAAAAAGAGAAGAAGAAAAATGTCATCACATATCCAGGCTAAAGAAAGTGTAGAGGAAACATCTCCTTTCTCTCTCTCTCTCTCTTGCGTTCCCGGCCTAGACTGATGGACCAACTTTTATCATGAATTTTACTGTTGTTTTTAGGGACTCCGTTCCTCCGTACAGCTTTTCGAAGCTCTGTATATTGTGGCCATGACTCTTTCCTTATATCTGCTAATCGTTGACAGTCTTTCAAGACATGTTCTGCCGTCATGTCTGCCATTTTGCAGGGACACAGGCTAGTTGTGCCAATTTTAAATTTATGGAACATGTGGGCTCTGAGCTTGTTGTGTCCGGTACGGAGGCGAAATATGGCAACTTGTTCACTTCGAGAGAGACCATAGTATCCGTCACTGTCTGTGTACTGAGGGTGGTCTTTGCCCATTTGCTTCTATAGTGCGAACCGATGGTTGTTTTGACTTCCTCATAACTGATCTCGAGATCAGTCTTAGGTAGTGGCCTGCCCTCTTTGGCTAGCTTGTCGGCTGCTTCGTTTCCCTAACGTTGCAGTGTGACGGTATCCATTGGATGACGGTGCGTTTGAGTGAACTCGTTAGTTCAGCGAGGGACGTTTTGAGCTCATTCATCTCAGTTTTGCCAACGCATTTAAGTGCCGTGATGACCGATAGAGCATCGGTGAATATCACGACCTTGTTACGTGTAGTGCTTCTTCTCTCCAAGATCATTTCGGCCGCCTCTTTGATTGCCTCTGCCTCTGCTCGGTAGTTATTCGAGTATTTGCCAGTTGCAATCGCTTTCTTGACCGTGACTTTCTTTGAGATTTTAAGCACTATTCCTCCTCCGCCATCGCTTATTGCGTTATTTGCCGATCCGTCCGTGTAGACGTGCGTCCACTCATTTTCAGGGTACTCTGATTCTATGTGCTCTTCTGCTGCAGTTTTTCTGTCGAGGTTTGTTTGATCCCTTTTGTTCAGTATGCCTGGGATTGATTCCCCTTAGTTCTGCATTTTTGTTTTCCATGGCGGACACTTGTCGATTGCCGGGATTGGTTTGGCTGTGCATTTGGAAAGGACTGGATGGTCTATGGTCAATGCCTTAGAGATTCTAACGAAGTTAGATCTCTGTATTCTCCACTTTCCGAATTCATACATTCTTTCATGCATTGGATGAGATTCGAGCCGTTTGAGTTTTTCCGCAAGTACTAATACTTTTTGTCCCTTCGATCAGTCATTGGTTGGATGCCGGTGATTGTCTCCATCGCCTTGATGGGCGTGGACTTCATGGCTCCAGCGATTATGCGCATGGCCCGGTTCTGACTGCTGCTCACTTTTGCAAATTGCTTGTTAGATGCATTGCTCCACGCTGCCATACCGTACTCTAGGATCGGTCGCACTCTACCAGAGTAAAGTGTCTTGAGAATTCTGGCGTTTGCTCCCACGTGGAACCTGCGAGTTTACGCATCATTGTTAGCCTATGCCTCGCTTTTGCCGTAGCATTTTCGATCAAAGTCAGCTTTCTGTCGAGTGTTACTCCTAGGTACGTTGGGGTTTTGCATCCCGGAAGGTTCTGCCCATTGACTTTAAGCGTTATCTTGTAATCCTTGTTGTTCTGGGAGAACACAGTGTAAGTGGTCTTTGAAGGATTTATTTTCATATTCCACTTTGCTGACCACACTTCAAGGTTATTTAATGTAGCCTGCAGTCGATTTTCTGCTGTGGGCATTGACTCTTCTCTCGTCCATATTGCCAGATCGTCGGCATACATGGCAGAGTGTCAAGTTTTTAAGCATCTCATCTTTTCCGGGCGACTTTCTGAGTTTCAGGTCCCTTCTTTCAATCACCCGTCTCCACTTTTACCTGTAATAAATGTGGCAATGATTGCCACACGAGAATAAACTCATAAAGACACAACAGACGATGTCAACTCACACAGTACATACACGGCGATACTCTCTCTCTCTCTCTCTCTCTCTCTCTCGATCCCCGCCTAGACCGATGAACCAGATTTTATCATGAATGCTACCGTGGTTTTAAGGGACTCCGTCCCTCCGTACAGCTTCTCGCAAAGCTCTGTGTTTTCGGGCCAGGAGTCCTGCTATCAATTGGCAATCTTGCAGTATGTGCTCTGCCGTCATGTCCGCCTTTCACAGTGGCACAAGCTAGTTGTGCCAATTTTAAATTTGTTAAACGTGTGGGCCCGAAGCTTGTTGTGGCCGGTACGAAGGCGGAATATAGCAACGTTCTCTACGAGATAGACTATAGTACCCGTCGCTGTTGTTGCACTGTGGATGGTCTTTCGACCATTTGTCTTTATATTGCCAGCCGATGGTTGTTCTGGCCTCCTCATAACTAATCTCGAGATCAGTCTGCGGTAGTCGACCTCCTTCTTTGGCTAGCTTGTCAACTTGTTCATTTCACACGGTGATACAAAGTCAAGTGCCTCTTGAAACAAACAGGACAATGATGATAATTGTATATTTATATATAATTTATAACAAACATAAAAATATTCGTCATCATGTATTTATTTAATCAAAACTGTTGAAGCACAATCAATCAAACAAGTGCCACGCCTGCCGACGTAGGCGATCATGTCTCTCCACAACTCTCTCTCCTTGGTGGATTTAATCACTTCTGACGTCGATCTTGTGTCGAACCATAATGTCAGGCCATCCAACATCTTCTCCGTCTTCCACGATCTCTCCTTCCCTGAATTTTACCTGTTGTCACCAAATGCTCTAAACCTTCACTTTGCATTATGAACCCGAAGAACCTTGATTGTCGAATTGATTTTTATTCTTTAGATAAGGTTTCTTTGTGTGCAGACCTGATTTAAAACCTCTGTTTTCTTCGCTGTCCATGGAATATTCAGCATTTTTCTGTAAAACCACATCTCTTTGGCTTCCAATGATCGTATTAATTTTTTATTCATTGTCCATGATTCGCTACCATACAGTGTAGCACATTACGCTATCATTACTTGTCATGGTAGAGACACACAGAGAGAGAGAGAGAGAAAACAGACTGACAGAGAGAGAGAGATGTCTCAGTTTCATTTCAGTTTGGAATATCTTCATTGCACTCCCGACATGTCCATGGATGATCCGGTCTCCCTTGCAATATCTCGAAAGGCACCCAGCGACTAACCGTACCAGTTCGTTGTTAATTGATGAGCCATCCGGTCTCCCTTGCAATATCTCGAAAGGCACCCAGCGACTAACCGTACCAGTTCGTTGTTAATTGATGAGCCTATTCAAAAGAATATTGTGCTACACTTTCATAGTCACTCAAATCTACAATCCAGGTGCTTTTAATTTAGCAGTTGACGTGAACTGACTTAGAATAGTTTTGATAACTAGTCCTTGTATCGACTACACTCTATGAGTGCGCTCAGAATGTTAACTGGGGTCAAAGGCGCATAGGGACAACGCCGCGCCAGGATTAGTGAGCTGGAACTAATCAAGATCCTACCCCACCTCCACGTGGTGACCCTGGTAACAGACATTGGTTCCTGTCTGGCTAAGGGGTAGGGATCGAGGGAGAGCTACAGGTTGTGGTAGTAGTGCAAGCACGTGAAAGCAATGCAGGTCAAAAATCCATGAACAAAATGCACGCAACTCCTGGCCAATGTCCAATGAAAAGTTGCCCAAATATTTGATGAAATGTAAGAAAACAGCAGTGTACGAGTCGTCTGTGAACGTGTTCCCACTCCCTTGGAGCAAATGGCAGTGCAAAATCTCAGTTGCGTTTCAATCGCCGTTTCTCTATTTCTCGATATTGTTCTTAAGCCGTTTTTATCATTCTATTGTGATATATAAACAGCCAAACATCAGTACGTGCACAGTCTTCAGTACCAATTGGAGCTCAAGTGCTTATCTTTCGGTGGTGTTTTGGTTTCAACCAGCATTTGTGTAATGTTCTCTCTCCGCTAGCCTTTTACTGTCCCCAGCCAAAACCCACAAGGCAGCAGATTGCTATTGTCTTTCAGAGCAGTGACCCGTAGACGACCTGCTCTCCCGAGCTGATGAGCGTCATCTGCCCAGCTATACCAGTCTTGTTAATGGACTGCTTGGTTTGCCTACCGTCCAGTTTTGTGCACGGTTTGCTCCGCTAGACTTTGATTGTCCTCTATCAACTACAAGGCAGCAGAAGTTCCACTGCGAGCGAAAATGCGCACTGGCGTTACCTCTGCTGGGATTTCCAGTTGTACTGCACACTCAGGTGGTCAGCACACCCTCTTGCCTGGCGTGCCTGCTTCTGCCGTGCCTGCCTTTGCCGTGCTTGCCGCTGCCGGGCCTACCGCAGACGTGCCTGCTGCTGCCGTGCCTGCTGCTGCCATGCCTGCCGTACTCTGCTTTTTTCCAGCCTAAGGGCCCATCCGTACATCGCTCGCATGCTATGCACGCTTTGCTCTGGTGCCAGCCTCACCATTTCCGTCAATTCCAATCGTGCTAACAATTTCCCTGTGCGGTTCCCGCCTGGGGCTTAACCCATTCCCCCAACCATGAGATGGAGGCGCTGGTTTCGTCCACCCATGCATCTTCTGCGTGCTTGTTCGATCTGAACTGGTGCCTACTTCACCGTTTCCGTCAATTCCAACAGTGCGCACATTTACCTGGACTGTCCCCGCCAGGTCTCAACCCGGACCCCCACCCCTGTAATGGGGTACTTGATTTCGCCCTTATGAGTCCACCCGTGCATCGTGCGCGTGCATGCTCACTCTGCCCTGGTGCCTACCTCACCATTTCCGTCAATTCCCACCGTGCTCTCATTTGCCTAGGTCGTCCGTGTGGACCCGCGTGCAGCTCAGTTCGACTCCCAGCATACTCATCGGCTCAAGAGAGAGGGCTCAAGAGAGAGCATGCACGGACTCCGAATTTCGCCCCGCAAGGGTTAAAGTCTTTACGATCGGTCTAATTGGGCCCACGTGCAGTTCAACCCGACTCCCAGCATGCTCATTGACTCAAGAGAAAGCGTGCACGGGCTCCGAATTTTCACCCGCGTGGATCGTCTCTTCGATGACTTATAATCGTGTACCCATCCGTGAGATAGGGACCCGAGTTTCGGCCTATGTGGTCCCTCGTGCAGTTCCACTCGACTCCTAGCATACCCATCGACTCCCGAGAGAGGGCTCAGGAGAGAGCATGTGAGTGCTCCGAGTTTGGCCACACGCGGTTCCACGTTTATTCTTCAAGCTTTTCCCAACGGCAGGAAGAAGCGAGCATTAATTGCCACTCTGGGAGTTCGCTCGTCTGTGTTGCGAGCGGATCCCATCTAGCACGACTACCTGTGCATCTCTACTTGCCCCAGAGTAGCTCTCCCACGGCACCTGCCCTCTTAGCCAGACCGGAACTACCGTCTGTTACCAGGGTCACCACGTGGAGGTGAGGGCAGGGGATTAGTGCCAGCTCACTAATCTGGCGCACCGTTCTTTCCTTGCTTCTTTGACTCCCAATCGCCGTTTGAAATGACCCTCTAAAATACCTGTGCGCAGCCCCATTCCAGTGTTTTCCGGGACAGGAAAATGCAGTTTGCAAATTGCCAAGTGTCGACACGCGTCCCAAAACGGCTGAGAATACTCCTACTCAGTAACAAACCGTGGATAGAAAAGTAAGGCCGATAATGCAAGGGCTTTGACTGGTACAAACCCAAACATGGGCTAAGTGCGATATTTTTCGAACGCTGATCATCCGCCACAGACTAAAATGACGTCCAAACACAATAGCTCAGATCCTATAAAGGTTTAGCATACCGTCAAAATATGATCGTTTGCATGACAAGCACATGCGCCTCCAATGACTGAGAATGTTCCTAATCCGGAACGAAATCATATAGTCAGAAAGAGCGCCCTCATATAGTCAGAAAGAGCGCCCTCATATAGTCAGAAAGAGCACCCTCATATAGTCAGAAAGTACGACCTCATATAGTCAGAAAGAGCGCCCTCATATAGTCAGAAAGAGCACCCTCATATAGTCAGAAAGTACGACCTCATATAGTCAGAAAGAGCGACCTCATATAGTCAGAAAGAACAACCTCATATAGTCAGAAAGAGCGCCCTCATATAGTCAGGAAGAACGACTTCATATAGTCAGAAAGAACAACCTCATATAGTCAGAAAGAGCGCCCTCATATAGTCAGAAAGAGCGACCTCATATAGTCAGAAAGAACAACCTCATATAGTCAGAAAGAGCGACCTCATATAGTCAGAAAGAACAACCTCATATAGTCAGAAAGAGCGACCTCATATAGTCAGAAAGAACAACCTCATATAGTCAGAAAGAGCGACCTCATATAGTCAGAAAGAACAACCTCATATAGTCAGAAAGAACAACCTCATATAGTCAGAAAGAGCGACCTCGTATAGTCAGAAAGAACAACCTCATATAGTCAGAAAGAGCGCATATTGTAGACATACTTTTTGGCGAAGATCATAAAGCCCAAATATACGGCGAAAAATAATCGTAAAAGAGCAATGAATACAAGAAAGGTGACCGCTCCCGTGACTAGCCCTAGAAGAGTCGAGAATGCTCTTAAACCGGAGCGACCTCACCCAGTCAGCGCAAAGTTGCTAATGCTTTTTGGCGTAGATCCAAGCCCAAATTTACGGCACTAAAAGATCATTAAAGAGTATTTATCACACGATGCCTACGGAACGAACTCACCAAAGGCAGGAAATCCGATAGAGAAGTCATATTTCACTAATTAACACTGGCTGTAAAAATACCAATGGTACGAGGACTCAATGTAAGAGTTACACGGACAACAGGTTTCCTGCAACGATCACACTTGTAGGATCTAAGCTTCAAGTACCTCTGAAGTCGGCGAGGTTGTCCGTATTGTTGAGGGACACCTGTAAAAGGGTAATATAAAAGTCTCACGCAAAAATCAGCAAGAAGCGCAATACCAGGCGTCATGACTTCTGCCTGCATTAACAGCGGGCGTTTGAGAGAAGAAGAAGAAGAATGTTAACTCTACCCATTGGCTGCCCCTTCCCTCGATTTGGTGACCGAGCTAGCCAGCCTGTCTGCTCTCTTCATTGCCATCGATACCTATGCGCCCGGAACGAAGTTGAACGTATTGTAGTGATTCAGTCCATTGTCTATGCACCGTACCAACCTTCTCCTTCATGATCATACTCAATGAATCACTCAGAATGCATGTATGAAGTTTTAGTTTTGTGAACGATATGTGTTTAACTTCAGAATATAGGAACCAGTTGCTGCTTGCCATTAAGGGCCGGACCCCACTAAAAATAATGTGTAACGTGTATTTATTATTTAATAAATTAAAATATAACCTAACCCAAAACCATAGGTGTATCCGAAAATTTGTGTCGGTCCCACCAAACAACAATGATCACGAGCCGTCACTGATGGGAGCCGTGTTATTATCACAATCACACCTTTGCTTACTATTAAAAACACACATGTTTGACACACACACACATACACACATACATACACAGAAGAAACGCATTAATTTCAAGTTTATCAGACAGTAATTATTTGTCAAAGACTTCACAATACCAAGATTTTGTTATTAGTGAATAAAGTAAAATATATGCGATCTATACTCGATCTTCCTTGACATCCATCTTCTTTCCTTGTTTATGTTTTCTCTTGTTTCTAGTGTTGGTCCTGGGTAGAATATAACACACAATTAATGGAAATAAATTGTTTCTTTCTGGAGACAGAAACAGAAAGAAAGATACAGACATAAGAGAAAGAGAGAAAGAGACATAAGAGACAGAAAGAAAAAGACAGAAAGAAAAAGACACAGAGAAAGATACAGACATAAGAGACAGAAAGAAAAAGACAGAAAGTAAAAGACAGAGAGAAAGATACAGACATAAGAGACAGAAAGAAAGAAATAGAAGATAAAATACAACGAAAATCATGTTTAGCTTTCTAGTTACACATAGACTAGTCTGTTCTCTATTGAGATATCATACTTACACCTGGACTAATCTGTTCTCTATTGAGATATCATACTTACTCCTGGACTAGCCTGTTCTCTATTGAGATATCATACTTACACCTGGACTAGACTGTTCTCTATTGAGATGTCATACTTACACCTGGACTAGACTGTTCTCTATTGAGATGTCATACTTACACCTGGACTAATCTGTTCTCTATTGAGATTTCAAAGAATACTTACACCTGGACTAGACCGTTCTGTTTATTAGTCATCGCAATCGTCCAATGATTGCTGTAACATTGGGACAAACAAATTAAGATATTAAAGACATCAGCTATATAACTCATCATCATACTCCATAATCTAATATTTAAGAATGGTGAATGAAAGAACAATGATGATTTGTTAGTTTTGTGAATGTAACAATGATGATTAGTTAGTTTTGTGAATGTAACAATGATGATTAGTTAGTTTTGTGAATGTAACAATGATGATTAGTTAGTTTTGTGAATTTAACAATGATGATTAGTTAGTTTTGTGAATGTAACAATGATGATTAGTTAGTTTTGTGAATGTAACAATGATGATTAGTTAATTTTGCAGATGTAACAATGATGATTTAGTTAGTTTAGTGAATTTATAGTGACAGTTAACTAGACTACAATATTACAAATCTATTGTATCTCAGACTGTGTCTATTGTATCTCAGACTGTTTGTATTGTATCTCATACTGTGTCTATTGTATCTCAGACTGTGTGTATTGTATCTCAGACTGTGTCTATTGTATCTCAGAATGTGTCTATGTGTCTCAGACTGTGTCTATTTGTTTAAGACTGTGTCTATTGGATCTCAGACTGTGTCTATTGTATCTCAGACTGTGTCTATTTGTGTCAGACTGTGTCTATTTTTGTCAGACTGTGTCTAATGTATCTTAGACTGAACAAGCAAAAAGACAAGATTTTTTGAGATTGGTTATTGATTATTGGTTACTAAACTGACGTCATTGCACTCAGAGGCAGACCCATGGGGCTCAGCCTCCCCAACAGATATCGAAGAGTATGCATACTGATGGTTCCCGTGGCTCGCTGATTAAACACACGCCTCACTCTGCACCTCAGGCATCCAGTTCTACTTGTACAACGGGTAACTCCAAACTGCCTAAATCGCTTGATTGATTCAACATCTATTTTAGTATCCTCATCCAACAGACAGTCGCGAAGAGATCGAAGAACATCCCCTTATCCACCTTCAAATTCCCAACAATCGATGCTGTTGATGGAAGCCTGGCCACTCTCTCATTACCGCAAACACCCGCATGCCCAGAAAAGTAGCTCCACGTAAGCCTATGAAGGTTAGAAACTTCTATAGACAACATCCACTATTACCGAAACCTGCCATTTTGAAAGGTAAGATAAACACGGATACGTTCAACTTACAGAAAACATAGCTAAACGTATACATCTTTACTGTAAGTAAAAATCACCATCACACAACGTTGAACTTACAGATCGTTCACAGATAAAGTATTTGTTGGTAGCAGGTGTATGGTCATTCCACTTGTAGTTGAATTGTCCCCTAAGTTCTAAGTTCCATTCCCCATTTCCTGGTGAGGAGGTAAGTTCAAGAGCAAATAGACGACATATATACAATCAAATAGAAAATAGATTCAATCAAATAGAGAGAAAATAGACATAATCAAATAGAGAGAAAATATATATAGATACAATCAAATAGAGAGAAAATAGAAATAGATACAATCAAATAGAGAGAAAATAGATACAATCAAATAGAGAGAAAATAGAAATAGATACAATCAAATAGAGAGAAAATAGAAATAGATACAATCAAATAGAGAGAAAATAGAAATAGATACAATCAAATAGAGAGAAAATAGAAATAGATACAATCAAATAGAGAGAAAATAGATACAATCAAATAGAGAGAAAATAGAAATAGATACAATCAAATAGAGAGAAAATAGATATAGTTACAATCAAATAGAAAATAGATACAATCAAATAGAAAATAGATACAATCAAATAGAAAATAGATACAATCAGAGAGAAAATAGATACAATCAAATAGAAAATAGATACAATCAGAGAGAAAATAGATACAATCAAATAGAAAATAGATACAATCAGAGAGAAAATAGATACAATCAAATAGAAAATAGATACAATCAGAGAGAAAATAGATACAATCAAATAGAAAATAGATACAATCAAATAGAGAGAAAATAGATATAATCAAATAGAGAGAAAATAGATATAATCAAATAGAGAGAAAATAGATATAGTTACAATCAAATAGAAAATAGATACAATCAAATAGAAAATAGATACAATCAAATAGAAAATAGATACACTCAGAGAGAAAATAGATACAATCAAATAATCTGGGTTGTGCGTCTGCAAACTGTGCCTCCCCGTTTTGAAAATAACCGGACGGGCGAGCCAGTCAGCGAACGCGGTTCCCAATGTCGATAACCAATTGCGTGCATAGTCTCTAACGGCTGCGCGTGCCTCCTCGCTTTTTCACGCGAACGAGGCTCCCAGCGAATAAGGGACAAGGTAGCGTCTGCTATTAAGACTCGCTCGCGCGCGCGGTCTTATTGGTGGTGTGTGTGTCCGTATATCGGAGTTTCTCGGTCGCGATGTGATGCAGTCAGTCTAAAATTTTAAACGCTCGACGGTGGTCTCGTTAAAAGGCCCGGCTCTCGCAACGAGCTTGTGGGTCCGCAGGTAGTAACATGGTGTCATTCTTTGCTTGGCGAGGCGCAAGTCTTGCCGACAAATCTGTGGGAAGCGAGCGCTCGGTCGTTTCGCTTCAATTTCGCATTTTCGCCGGGGACGTCGGGATCCGCTCTGCGCAGAGCGCTGTCTCCATACCCCGAGCATTGTCGGTCCAGTCTCGTCCATGACAGCTATCTGGTTGATCCTGCCAGTAGTCATATGCTTGTCTCAAAGATTAAGCCATGCAAGTCTAAGTTCACACTGTCTCACGGTGAAACCGCGAATGGCTCATTAAATCAGTCGAGGTTCAATAGAGAATTCAAAAGGCTCATGAGGTCATGGTGGTAACATGAGCCAGGGTTAGCGAGGGGCGCGCTAACCAAGACCCTGCCCCAAACCTCATCGTGGTGACCCTGGAAACAGACTCTGGCTCCGGTCTGGCTAAGAGGGGCAGGGATCGGGAGAGAAAACTACTGGTAGTGGTAGCAGTGCAATTACGAAAATACAATAAAGATACATACAAAGAAAATGCACAAATCTCCTGACCGATGTCCAACAATATATTGCCCAAGTCCCTGAACGCAAAGAAGCAGCAACGAAACGTCTCTGACATGGATGAGAGGTGCATCCAGTGACCAAACGTATGCCCACGTAGGAGGGGAAAACATTGCCAGCCCGTCGGCAAGAATAAATAAGACAGGACCGTAACGAATAAAAGTCTACCCTCGTGTCGGTACGAGAGAAGATTGCAGCTGACCCCGCATCGGTAGCCTGGTGCAGACACATGTACTGGGCAAGGTTTGTCGAGCGCAAAAGAACAAGTTGCGTTCAGAGCATAACGAAACTACCCGCCCTGGGAAAACCGTGCAAGGTACTGTGCGATTAAAAATTCACATCCCCGGAAGAACTGAGGTTGGTGATGCCTAACGGAACTGCCAGCCTTGGGGCAACCGGGCAAGGTTCGATTGCAGTCGTAACTAACATCCCCGGAATAACCGGGGCGGGTGATGGCGGCTAGCGCAAAATCCTCAGTTACGCTGATAGTGCCGACTGAAACGACCTTCTACATTGTTTGTACTCGGCCCCATGCCAGTGCTTTCGAGGTTAATTGCAAATTGCCACGTACCAATGCGCGTCTAGAAAAGGCTGAGAATGTTCTTTCTCCGGAT
Organism: Arion vulgaris; assembly: GCA_020796225.1. Classification (NCBI taxonomy): domain Eukaryota; kingdom Metazoa; phylum Mollusca; class Gastropoda; order Stylommatophora; family Arionidae; genus Arion; species Arion vulgaris. The sequence continues at coordinate 27,817,405 of CM036770.1, forward strand.
CAAACTAAAAAATGTACGGTAAAGCAAGGCCGACAATGCACGGATCAGACAGGAAGTTCGGGTCTGAACATTGGCGAAGGCCGATACTTTACACGGTGTTTTATACGATAAGACGCCGTCCGAGGATAAGCTTACAAGCCCCGAGAAATATTTCTCAGTCAGAACGGGCATAAACAGCGTAACTCACTGTCCCGGCGTAGATCACAAAGCCCAAAAATACGGCAAAGCTGATCGAACCCTAGGGGAAAACTCACCCTAGTAAATCAAAAGCTGGCTGAAAACGAACACCCCACCGAAGGATAAGCAACTGAGCTCAAATAGGTGCTGAAGGCTGGTGCACGTACATCACGTTCTGATGTTTGGCTGTTTATATATCACAATGAGAATGATTAAAACAGGCCTAGAACGATCGAAGAAGAAGAAGAAGATACAATCAAATAGAAAATAGATACAATCAAATAGAGAGAAAAACATAAATTTTAAAATAAATTGTTGAAACAAAGTGTATACAACACTAGCAATCACTGAAACATCGGAGGTTGTTCCTAACCATTGCCCTGACATACGACACACACATCCAGTCCACGACACACACATCCAGTCCACGACACACACATCCAGCCCACGACACACACATCCAGCCCACGACACACAATCCTGCCCACAACACACACATCCAGCCCACGACACACAATCCTGCCCACGACACACACATACAGACCTTGACACACAATCCAGCCCACGACACACACATCCAGTCCACGATACACACATCCAGCCCACGACACACACATCCAGTCCACGATACACACATCCAGCCCATGACACACAATCCTGCCCACGACACACACATCCAGTCCACGATACACACATCCAGCCCACGACACACACATCCTGCCCATCTTTATGTTACATATCTATCCATTTATCTAACTCGTTCTATCTATTTATATATATATAGTTAGTTAGTTAGTTTGTTCCTTTCGAGCCAAAGGCGGCACGGCACATAGGGCAGAGGTTTTAGATCTCCATGTGATACGGTTCTTTGCTAGCAGTTGGAGATCTTGTATGGTTTTACATCCCAATAGTTTACTTTCTTGTTGGATTGTTCTTCGAAGAGTGGTCTTTGGTCTTCCACGTTTTCTTTTCCCAACTGGTGACCACATAAGGACTTGTCGATTTAGTTTCTTTTCGTCTGATCTAAGAACATGACCTAAATATTTCCACCTTCGTTTCCTTATAATATTTGATACGGGTTGTTGGTGTGTTCTATCTCTCACTGTGTTGTTAGAAACGAAATCACTCCATTTATATATAGCAATATGTTTATCTAGTTATTTATATAGTTCTTATAGTTATTTATCTTTTGTCCACTTACATTTATATCTAACAATATCTGACTCTATCTATATCTGACTCTATGACTCCATAATCTGACTCTCTATATGACTATTTTTTACATTGTTTTTTCAATCCAGAAGCACTTGAGCTGAAAGTCTTCGGCTAGGTGTCATGGACATCGTAACCCTTCGGTTCGATGCCAAGAACACCGTAAATCTGGGGAACCTGTGGCTTTTATGCCAGTCCGCGGAGTTGAGCCCGCACTCACAGAGGACTTGTCACCCGTAGTCCAACGCGCTACAAACACGCTGGCTTCAACGCGCTACGAACACGCTGGGCTCCAACACGATACGAACACGCTGGGCTCCAACGCGCTACGAACACGCTGGGCTCCAACGCGCTACGAACACGCTGGGCTCCAACGCGCTACGAATACGCTGGGCGGTGGGCGTATATAACTACATATAATCTGCTAGACTATAATCTGATAATCTGTTACAAAGTGAACACATTAAAAGGCACCTACCACCATTATTGGGTTCTCCTGTATTCCAGTTGCTGTAAGTGCCAAAGGACTCTCCGCTTGGTACCCACTCCCATGTTCGTGGATGTAACCTTTGGGAACCGCCGGTCCATGCTTCATTGTCTACGGATAAGACAAATCTATATATGGAGTCCGTCAGACTACGCGTAGAAATTGCTAGCTGATGATGATGATGAGACTACGCGTAGACATTGCTAGCTGATGATGATAATGATGATGATTCTGAGACTACGCATAGAAATTGCTAGCTAATGATGATAATGACGATGTGATGAGACTTATCATCATCATCAAATAGCTTGTACTCAGCAGAACTTTGCTACCCCAACAGTCCTCCGAAATATCTCTCTCATATGCCAGATGTCCTGCCTCTGCAGCCGTCATGTTCAAACCATCAGTCACATCCTGAATCCATCTTCTCCGTGGTCTTCTCTTCTTCTCTTTGCCGGTATGCCTCCTTCCATGATGGTCTTCCAGCCCTTAATGATGAGACTACGCGTAGAAATTGCTGGATGACGATAATGATGATGATGAGACTACGCGTAGAAATTGCTGGATGACGATAATGATGATGATGAGACTACGCGTAGAAATTGCTGGATGATGACGATAATGAAGATCTTGCTAACGCATATAAGTATCTATCAAACATTATGAGAAAATGACTTTTGCATTTTGTTTACACGTCTTTTCTTTTCACTTTTCTTGTGATCGTTCGACAAATAAATAGCGTCAGTCACCTATTCTTTTGAGAGATTGATTGATTGGTTAATTGATTGATTGATTTATTGATTGGCACATCATTATTACTCAAGCAGGAAACCTGTCTCAATCCACGGAAGGCAAGGAATTTTTCTGTCGTGGGCATAAATGAAAACTCCTAGTCTGAACAGCTTTGCGGCGACTGCACTAGCCATGCGCCCATTAAATTCCACAGGTTCACGTCCCACGTGTTCTACACCGCCCTAAAAGCTGTACTACAGGCAGCAACTGCAGTTAATAACCATACTTGTTCTATCTATTTCTCAGGCAAGTAAGATCTCAACGACAGAGCGCGAACTCTGTGTCAACAGACATGCACACAATTTCGTTACAGCTACTTTTATATATAGATACATAGATGAAAGTGGCTACTTATGGTTGTGAATCCTGGACCATTGCACAAAAAACAAGAACGAAAATCCAGTCCTTCGAATCTAAATTCTACAGAAAGATCCTACGGATACCATGGACAGAAAAAGAAAGAACACTGATGTCCTGAAGGAACTAAACGTTAAAGAGAATTGGCTGATAAACAACATACTATATAGAAATATTACATACTTTGGTCACATTAAGCATCACGATAGCCTGGAAAGAACAATACTAGAGAGCAGGGTCCCAGGACACAGAGGCAGAGGCAAACCAAGAAGAAGATGGCTACAAGATATTAAAGAAACCATGAATATGACCATCGACGAAGTGGGTGAACTGGCTAGAGACGGAGTGAATTTCAGATGCGCTGCAAAGAGAGCAACGTCCTATAAAGGATACGCACCTTGATGATGCTAGATGAAATTGGGAAAATTTAGAAGTGATGGAATCAGGGAAATGTCTGGTCAACCACTAGTAACAACTGTTATAAGAAGGAAAGATGAAGATATGTTGGACATACTCTGAGAAGAAATGATCAAAGAATACCAAAGCAGGCAATGAAGTGGGAGGCAAAGGTTTCAAGAAAAAATGGACACACTAAGAAGAACATGAAACGAAATTTACTCTAGAAAAAACATCGCACTCAATTCTATAGAAAATATTGAACATGTTGCCCAGGATAAAGCGGTATGGAAAAGTTGTTTGCAGGCCCTATATGAGGTATAACATCCCATGGAAGAGGATGTGGGGGGATATAATACGAGGGAATCAGCAAAATACTTGCTATATTTCCAGTGGTTCTCACACGGTGAAATATGACAATGTATGAAATATGTTTATTCAGAAATATAATTTGTACTTACATTTCAAACTTTTGAGAACCGATACAATCCAATCATTCTCTGCAGCCCTTTCTATCTTGGTCAGGTATGAGTTGTAGACGTGGCATGAAGACTAGGCAGGTAAAAATCAGGTATACATTACATGTATGTTGCGTATACACAAAGAGAATAAATGTGGTGCTCTGCATTATAAAATGCGAATAACATTTTCACCACAAATAGCATTCTCCAAACTTATTGTTAGCTGTTTACTAAGGAAAAGTGGTGAAATTGGAAGTGGTCTGGTCAACCACTTGTAATAACTGTTATAAGAAAGAGAAGATGGAGATATGTTGGGTGTACTCTAAGAAGAAATGTCTGGTCAACCACTAGTAACAAATGTTATAAAAAGGAAAAGATGGAGATGTGTTGGGCATACCTTGAGAAGAAATGTCTGGTCAACCACTAGTAAAAACTGTTATAAGAAGGAGAAGATGGAGATGTGTTGGGCATACCTTGAGAAGAAATGTCTGGTCAACCACTAGTAAAAACTGTTATAAGAAGGAGAAGATGGAGATATGTTGGACACACCTTGAGAAGAAATGTCTGGTCAACCACTAGTAAAAACTGTTATAAGAAGGAAAAGATGGAGATATGTTGGACACACCTTGAGAAGAAATGTCTGGTCAACCACTAGTAACGACTGTTATAAGAAGGAGAAGATGGAGATATGTTGGACTCACCTTGAGAAGAAATGTCTGGTCAACCACTAGTAAAAACTTTTATAAGAAGGAGAAGATGGAGATATGGTGGGCATACCTTGACAAGAAATACCTGGTCAACCACTAGTAACAACTGTTATAAGAAGGAGAAGATGGAGATATGTTGGGCATACCTTGAGAAGAAATGTCTGGTCAACCACTAGTAAAAACTGTTATAAGAAGGAGAAGATGGAGATATGTTGGACACACCTTGAGAAGAAATGTCTGGTCAACCACTAGTAAAAACTGTTATAAGAAGGAGAAGATGGAGATATGGTGGGCATACCTTGACAAGAAATACCTGGTCAACCACTAGTAACAACTGTTATAAGAAGGAGAAGATGGAGATATGTTGGGAATACCTTGAGAAGAAATGTCTGGTCAACCACTAGTAAAAACTGTTATAAGAAGGAGAAGATGGAGATATGTTGGACACACCTTGAGAAGAAATGTCTGGTCAACCACTAGTAAAAACTGTTATAAGAAGGAGAAGATGGAGATATGGTGGGCATACCTTGACAAGAAATACCTGGTCAACCACTAGTAACAACTGTTATAAGAAGGAGAAGATGGAGATATGTTGGGCATACCTTGAGAAGAAATGTCTGGTCAACCACTAGTAAAAACTGTTATAAGAAGGAGAAGATGGAGATATGTTGGACACACCTTGAGAAGAAATGTCTGGTCAACCACTAGTAAAAACTGTTATAAGAAGGAGAAGATGGAGATATGTTGGGCATACCTTGAGAAGAAATGTCTGGTCAACCACTAGTAAAAACTGTTATAAGAAGGAGAAGATGGAGATATGTTGGGCACACCTTGAGAAGAAATGTCTGGTCAACCACTTGTAACATCTGTTATAAGAAGGAGAAGATGGAGATATGTTGGACACACCTTGAGAAGAAATGTCTGGTCAACCACTAGTAAAAACTGTTATAAGAAGGAGAAGATGGAGATATGTTGGACACACCTTGAGAAGAAATGTCTGGTCAACCACTAGTAACAACTGTTATAAGAAGGAGAAGATGGAGATATGTTGGACACACCTTGAGAAGAAATGTTTGGTCAACCACTAGTAACGACTGATATAAGAAGGAGAAGATGGAGATATGTTGGACACACCTTGAGAAGAAATGTCTGGTCAACCACTAGTAACAACTGTTATAAGAAGGGGAAGATGGAGATATGTTGGACACACCTTGAGAAGAAATGTCTGGTCAACCACTATTAACAACTGTTATAAGAAGGAGAAGATGGAGATATGTTGGGCATACAGTGTAGGGAGATGATCAAAGAATATAAGAGCCCACATTGAAGTGGTACTCAAAGGGTTCTTCTTCTTCTTCTTCTTTGCGTTAGTTCTTTACAACCAATTTTAATCACTCTTTGTGATATGTTTGATCTTTGCCAAGAACGTGTACACGTTGCACATTGGTTTGGTAGGCCCCTAAACGCATAGACTTCTACACGTTTAGGACATGTGCATCCGATTTCATCCAAACCTCCTTAGTCGCCTCTTACGACATGCGCGGCAGGTAACAGTGGTTCTATTCTTTACACCCTCAAATTTAGGCCCTGTAACCACTCGGGCGACTCAAAGGGTTCAAGAAAGAGAGGACGCCCTAGGGAGACCTTGAAATAATTTTGCTGAGAGAGTTAAGAAATATTGGTCTAAGTCCCATATAGGAGATTGAGCGAGTTGCTCAGGATAGAACGGTACGAAGACATTGCTTGTAGACCCTATGTAACGTATAACGGTATGAGAGGAATTATTATAATTATTATTTACAAATGGTTATATATCATTTAGGAAACGACTTTCTCAAAGATCTCAACAGAACAGACCAGGTCATCATATTTCACCTGCGCTCAGGCTGTTGCAGACTTAACAAACACTTATATAAACTAGGAATAAGTAAAAAAAAGATATCTGCCAGCGTCAACAGTCGGAACAGACATCGGAGCATGTCCTGCACTATTGTTCTCTCTTAAGTGAGCTGAGAAGCAGCTTGTGCCACGCACGGTCGACTGGAAAACTCATTTTTGGGCTAACCTGACAGACTTGAAACTGACTTCCAAGTTTGTGATCCACGGTGGATTAAGCACGTGACCAGAGATCGCAGAAGAAGAATAATTTTATTGATGAAATAGTTTGTTTCAACCGCATCCAATAGTTTATTCTCAGCAGAACTCTGCCACCCCAACAGTCCTTCGGAATTGTTCTTTCTCATTTTTTTAAAATATGCTTTCGTCTCAGTACTTAGGACAACAATAAGTATAATCTAGGGGAGTTCATCCTACTAGGCGAGACAGAGCCTTGCTGGGGAGTTCATCCTACTAGGCGAGACAGAGCCTTGCTGGGGAGTTCATCCTCCTAGGCGAGACAGCGCTTTGCTGGGGAGTTCATCCTCCTAGGCGAGACAGCGCCTTGCTGGGGAGTTCATCCTCCTAGGCGAGACAGCGCTTTGCTGGGGAGTTCATCCTCCTAGGACAGACACATCCTTGCTGGGGAGTTTATCCTCCTAGGCGAAACAGAGCTTGGCTGGGGAGTTCATCCTGCTAGGCCAGACAGATACTTGCTGGGGAGTTCCTCCTCCTAGGCGAGACAGAGCCTTGCTGGGGAGTTTATCCTCCTAGGCCAGACACATCCTTGCTGGCATTGAAACATGTGTTCAAAGTGTACCGGTTAACACCACTCAGAGATGGAGCTGGCATGTAAGTCCTACTAGCTATCACTAGGATACTCATTTTCACTTTTCACCCTTCCTAACACTGACTTGCCGATCTTAACTCTGCTGCTGGATGCAGAGTCGGGTTCAGAGCACACTTTGTAGACCCTACACCTGTCTTACGTATTCATCTCTGCTGCTCATGGAGCATATGGCCTCAACAGTTACCCTCCGCTCTTCCCGATACCAAAACTTATCCTTCTTCACCTTTCAACTCCCAAGGTAGCACAGATCTTCAAAAAACTTCTTCCAGGTCTTCCTCTCTCATGCCATTCCTTCCAATTCTTTCCATGTTTTACCTATCCTCCAGGTCTGTCTAGACCTTCCCCATCTCCTCTTTCCCTGCGGGTTCCAAATCAGATACCAAAACTAATCGTCTATAAATATGATTTCTGCCCGTCTGCCCAACGTGTTCGTAGCGCGTTGGGCTGCGGGTGACTAGCCCTCTATGAGTGCGGGTTCAATTCCGTGGGCTGGCAGAAAATCCACAGGTTCCCCAAATTCACGGTGTTCGTGGCACCGAACCGAAGGGTTACGATATCCATGGTACCTAGCCGAAGAGCTGAAAGCTCAAGTGCTTCTGGATCGGAAAAAATATGATTTCTTATTTCAGACTCGGATTGGCAATAGATTCTGAGCTGTCTGATGTTCACACGAATAGAACAAATTTTGGGACAATGGAAACAGGTACAAGTTTTGACGGAATGAAATATAGAACAAGAAACTAAGAGTACTTTAAGAAATGTTCTTACACGTTAAATGTTATCTGATATGCTTTCTTATGTTTGCAGTTGTTGCTTTCTCTAAAAGTATTAGGTAAAGTAGCAGGAATAAGTTAACCCTTTAGCTGCTAAGGACGTATATATACGTTTTTCCCATTCACTTCTAAAGACGCATTAACACGTTTGTTATTATCTCTTCTCTGTGGGCTAAAGACGTGTTAACACGTTATACATTGCTACTGTCACTGTTATAGACGTACATTTACGTTTGTGACCTAAAAACAAAGAATAGCTATTTTTAGCTCAGACTTCAGAAAGTATGTAGCAGCGAAAGAGCATCGCCCGAGTAGTTACCGGGGCCCAAATTTGGTGTGTAAAGAATATAAACACTGTTACCTGCCACGCATGTTGCAAGATGCGACTAAGGAGGTTTGGCTGAAATCGGATGCACATGTCCTAAACGTGCAGAAGTCTACGCGTTTAGGGTCCTACTAAACCAATGTGCAACGTATACACGTTCTTGGCAAAGATCAAACATATCACAAAGAGTGATTAAAATTGGTGGTAAAGAACGAACGCAAAGAAGAAGAAGAAGAAGAAACAACAATAACAACAAGTGAACGCCCACTTACAGCAGCAAGATTCCAACTGACTTGTTCCGCAAAGAAACCATAACAATGTTCTTGAAACAACCGCCATCCTAACGGACATCCTTTGTCACTGACAACTGAAACATCATCAATCATCATCAACAATGCTTTTAGCAACATCAACCAACATGCAACATCCAACAACGTCGTGATATGTGATGTCAGTATCCAATAACCAATGTACACATAATGGTCTATTCTCATCTAGTTGCATTGCATATCTACCAGTTATTGCTAGTTGCATTGCATACCTACAAGCTATTGCTAATTACATTGCATATCTACAAGTTATTGCTAGTTGCATTGCATATTTACAAGTGATGCCAAATTATCATCTATATTATAATTAGATGTATTTATAAAGTTTTCACTGAATTTGAATTCTTCTTCTTTTTCTTCTTTGCGTTCGTTCTTTACGACCAATTTTATTCACTCTTTGTGATATGTTTGATCTTTGCCAAGAACGTGTATACTTTGCACATTGGTTTGGTAGGCCCCTAAACGAATTTGAATTCAAACTTTATCATAAGAACACTAAAAAATGGATAGATTTGAACAATAAAAACCAATGTACAATCTATGCTTACCACATTGGAATGTTAGAGCCAGAAACAACACAACTCGTATCTGTGGAGGAAATTTGTTGTATATGCATGTACTTCAATGGAAGCGTCAAGTCAAAGTCAGGTCATGTTAATCTGATATGATTAAAATGTCCATTACTGGCTACAACATTTCTGGCAAGTTCGAGTTACAGGTAAAATATTTTTATCACCAGGTTTATTGGCTATGCAGTCGGCGTGCGAAGGGAACAATCAGCATAAATACCATTCGCCATCTGCTGAGGTAAACTGAGCGCCTAATGTTTGTCCGTATTGCAATAATGTCATTGTTTAAACGATGAATAGTTTAGTAAATAGTTTAGTAAGCGTCACCTCATTGAGATGTCGATTTACTAGTAGATATATATATATATGTATACAGTGGCGGCTGGTCATTAAGGGCCAGTGGCGCCGGGCCCCACCAAAAATAAGGTGTAACCTGTATTTATTATTTTATACATTAAAATATAACCTAATCGAAACCATGATTTTTCAGAAAATTTCTGTCTGGCCCCACCAACAAAAATTATCACGAACCGCCACTGTATATATATATAAATATTCTTCTCATACCGATGTACGTTACAAATGGTTTGTAAGATTTGTGATGTTGATTTACTAGTATAATAAATAATTTGAAAAATGCTCTATCGTGTTCATAACTTCGAGTGTGAAATGCCTGTGACTTCACATTTCAAAGCTCTAGAATACAGGAGGTGGCGTCTGTGGCCTAGAGGATAGTGACTCGGTCTATTAACCCCGACGTTCTGAGTTCGAATCACGCTGCGGACTATTTGGTTGCAAATTGTTTCGCATGGATTTTTACAAAGGACGATGGCACCACCCGTTCAGAAAGCAATGACAACCCTAGAAAAATCACAAATAGTGTTAAAAAGCTGGGGTTGATTCGCAAAATCCTGTACAGTACATGCAATTAACTTAACTGGAGAATGCAGGCGGTAGGAAGGTCAATTCTTTTTCTTTCGTGTGCAACGTCGGGTGTGAGATTCAACCCCACACCCCTCGTGTGTCCGAGTCGATAAGCAAACGCTTATGCATTACACAAATCCCTCCCACGACTTATTAGTACACAATTGCAACATGCACTGTTGAGCACTATTTGTACTACACGGAGAACTTGAGCTACGGCGCACAGTTTAATCTAGTCAATTTCGTTAAGCTTATTCATAACCGTTCATTAATAACACAGTAATAATAACCAATATCTAAATTATATAATTTTTAAATTAGACAATATCTAAATTATACAATATCTAAATTGGACAATATCTAAAGTATACAATAATTAAATTAGATAATATCAAAATTACGCAATATCTAAATTTGACAATATCTAAATTATATAATATTTAAATTTGACAATATCTAAATTTGACAATATCTAAATTATACAATATTTAAATTATACAATATTTAAATTATACAATATTTAAATTATACAATAATTAAATTAGATATCTAAATTACGTAATATCTAAATTTGACAATATCTAAATTACATAATAAAATTTATAAAAGCAGAAACTACAATAGCCACTAAATAATATAACCTAACAACGGACATGTAATTTTTCAACATATTATTTGAGACATTCACAAAGTTTAACCGTACCATGATGATGTTGGTAATGTCTGGTACCTGCACTTGCCAGTTAAAGAACCCTTTAGTGTTAGTTAACTAGAAATTAACCTAGCGACCTTGTAGTTACAATACAGTGAGCATGCAGACAACGATACGCTACGAGTCCAGCTTTTATATGTGTATGCAATAATGACATGCAAGGGATAGATGGGATTCAACATTTTAATCAAAGCTCAACCCTTATTGTCTCTCACATTTGATGATTCCATTGTTGGAGTAGAGATTAATTACCTTGACATTTCTCTTTGTCTCTCTGACACTCGGTGATACGGGTTGATTGGAACTAGTGTATTCCCAACTCATTTCAATATTCAGTTTTTTATTAGCTACAGGCTCTAGTTCAGTCGTTGGAAACAAATAATTTGTGAAATAAGTAACAGCTGAATATTATATTTCACTTGTATCCTTATACATTACATAGGGACAGGAAACCATTTCTCAGTTATCAGAGAAATATCGTCATAGCACTCCGAACATGTCCATATGTGCTCTGATCTGCGCATCAACAAATCCAGCAGCAGCCAGCGACCCAACACGCCAGTAATAAGTTATCAGAGGAATATCATCATAGCACTTTTATAACTATCGCTGGCATATGTTAGGATTGATGCAAAATTGGAATTGAAAATTCGTAAAATAATGTTAAACTCTATACATTTGAGCTCAATATTTAAGTTTAACTTTTTAAAGGTAATTTGTTGTGTTGACAATTCGTAGAAGAATTTCTGTATTAGTATCTCCCTTGAAATCAAAATAGCTAACCATATAGGTAAACTGCTCTGTTATTTCTAGCATTTTGAATTTCAGAGTAATATTTGTGAGAGGTTACAGTAGCGTTGTTAGTGAACTTGCTTCTTAGACTAGTGGTCCGGGGTCAATTCCTCAAGTGGGAATGGAACTTTTTCCGACTATAACGGCTCTCATGTCGACCCAGCCTCAAGTGGGTACCAGGAAAAGAGGTGGGAAGTAAATGTAGTCGGCGTGATGTTGACCAAATCACCCATCGTGTCCCGACGGTCAATGAAAAATACTAGCCTAATACGTATATTCCACGAGGTATAAAAAAGGGTTCTAAAATAACAACAACATCAAAATATATTCATTCTATTTTTGCGTTCATTCTCTGAAGTGATTAACCGTTGGTAGAGTATGTTACATCAATAGCATTTTTATACCTACTTTGTGTTAACAGAGCCAAACATGAACAATGAGCAAAGCGCAGTCACAAAAATAACTACATGTGAAATGCGTTGCCTGCGAAAAGTTATCAACAACACAAGAAAAGACAGAATCACTAACATCAGCATAAGAAAGAAAATTGGCACAAAATCGTGCTTGAAATTACATAGATAAACAAAGAATGAAGTGGTTTGGCCACTTAATAAGAATGCATCCAAACTCCACAGTATACAGTTTTCTACACAAAAAAAACATCGGGAAAAAAGGCAAGAGGAAGACCACAGAAAAGATGGTTAGATGGCGTAGCAGAATCCTGTGAAAGAGCAAAAATAACAATCACACACGCCACCAGAACAGCGCAAGACAAAAACAGAAAACCACGACACTGGGCAACAACCCGGTTACAGTGTGACGACACTGGGCAACAACCCGGTAGCAGTGTGACGACACTGGGCAACAACCCGGTAGCAGTGTGACGACACTGGGCAACAACCCGGTTACAGTGTGACGACACTGGGCAACAACCCGGTAGCAGTGTGACGACACTGGGCAACAACCCGGTAGCAGTGTTACGACACTGGGCAACAACCCGGTTACAGTGTGACGACACTGGGCAACAACCCGGTAGCAGTGTTACGACACTGGGCAACAACCCGGTTACAGTGTGACGACACTGGGCAACAACCCGGTTACAGTGTGACGACACTGGGCAACAACCCGGTAGCAGTGTGACGACAAAAGAAGAAGAAGAAGAGTATGTTACTGTGTTGTTTATCTTCTTCTTCTTGTGTCTGTGCACAGTGGCACGATTTTAAGTGAATATATTCATATAATTAGTTTTAAATAAAATATGGAACTGCAAGTTATATAGTATTAAAACTAAATTACGAATTTTCATTTTAAATGTTGTATCATTCCTAACATAAGCTAGCGAGAGTTGGAAAATGACTAAAGATATAGAAAGCAAGTTGAATGCATTTGAAAATAGATGTCTGCGAAAAATAAAGAACATAAAATGGAACGAATTCAGAAGTGATTAAATCAGAAAAATGTCCGTGTCAAACACTAGTAACAACCGTTATAAGAAAGAGAAGATGAAGATATGTTGGACACAGCTTGAGAATAAATGATCTTCTTCTTCTTCTGTTCTCCTAGATTTTTTATTTGAGATTGGATTTCTTTCTATTTGATCATCTAATGGCTAAATGTATGAAATCTTTCTATTTGATCATCTACTGGCTAAATGTATGAAATATTTCTATTTGATCATCTACTGGCTAAATGTATGATATCTTTCTATTTGATCATCTACTGGCTAAATGTATGAAATCTTTCTATTTGATCATCTACTGGCTAAATGTATGATATCTTTCTATTTGATCATCTACTGGCTAAATGTATGAAATCTTTCTATTTGATCATCTATTGGCTAAATGTATGAAATCTTTCCATTTGATCATCTACTGGCTAAATGTATGACATCGTTCTATATGATCATCTACTGGCTAAATGTATGAAATCTTTCTATTTGATCATCTACTGGCTAAATGTATGACATTCTCTATTTGATCATCTACTGGCTAAATGTATGACATCTCTCTATTTGATCATCTACTGGCTAAATGTATGAAATCTTTCTATTTGATCATCTACTGGCTAAATGTATGACATCTTTCTATTTGATCATCTACTGGCTAAATGTATGACATATATGGGGTCAAAGGCTCATGAGGTTATGGTGGTAACATGAGCCAGGGTTAGCGAGGGGCACGTAACCAAGACCCTGCCCCAACCTCCACGCGGTGACCCTGAAACAGACTCTGGTTCCGGTCTGGCTAAGAGGGGCAGGGATCGGGAGAACTACTGGTAGTGGTAGCAGTGCAAGTACGGAAATGCAAAACAGATCCATACTAACAAAATGCACAAATCTCCTGACCGATGTCAAACAAGACATTGCCCAAGTTCCTAAACGTAACGAAACAGCAACGAAAAGTCTCTGACATGGATGAGAGGTACATCCAGTGACGAAACGTGTGCCCACGAAGGGCGAAGCTCGAAGCCCTGAGGAGGGGGCCAACATTGCCAGCCCGTCGGCAAGAATAAATAAGACAGGACCGTAATAAATAAATGTCTACCCTCGTGTCGGTACGAGAGAAGATTGCAGCAGACCCCGCATCGGTGGCCTAGTGCAGATACATGTACTGGGCAAGGTTTGCCGAGCGCAAAAGAACAAGTTGCGTTTTAGTGCATACCGAAACTACCCGCCCTGGGAAAACCGTGCAAGGTACTGTGCGATTAAAAATTAACATCGCCGGAAGAACTGAGGTTGGTAATTACTAAAGGAACTGCCAGCCTTGGGGCAACCGGGCAAGGTTCGATTGCAGTCGTAACTAACATCCCCGGAATAACTGGAGCGGGTGATGGTGGCGGGCGCAAAATCCTCAGTTGCGTTGATAGCGCCGACTGAAACGACCCTCTACATTGTTTGTACTAGGCCCCATGCCGTTGCCTTTCGAGGTTAATTGCAAATTGCCACGTACCAACGCGCGTCTAGAAAAGGCTGAGAATGTTCCTGCTCCGGATCAAACTCAAAAATGTACGGTAAAGCAAGGCCGACAATGTATGGATCAGACAGGAAGTCCGGGTCCTGAACATTGGCGAAGGCCGATACTTTACACGGTGTTTTATACGGGTAAGACGCCGTCCGAGGACAAGCTGACAAGCCCCGAGAAATATTTCTCAGTCAGAACGGGTAAAACAGCGTAACTCACTGTCCTGGCTCACAAAGCCCAAATATAAGGCAACGTTGATCATAAAGGCGTACCTAGGGAAAGTTCACCCTAGTAAATCAAAAGCTGGCTGAAAACGGACGGGCGGGCCTAGTCACCATGGGCGCACAATCGTCCTGACGTAGATCACTACGTTCTTGCCAGTGGACCAATTATACATCACAATAAGAATGACCAAAATTGGCCGTGAAGAACGATCGCAGAAGAAGAAGAAGTATGACATCTTTCTATTTGATCATCTACTGGCTAAATGTATGACATTTTTGTTTTATGTTACAGCTGCTGTCTTCATGATCGTTATTATGATCATCATAATTGGTTATTGGTGAATTAGATAACATATATATGGTAGTTTCGGTGGTGAAGAGGTTAAAACGTTAGCTTTGTGTTCTGAAGAGTGTATGTTCAAATCCGGATCTTGTATTTCAGTTCAGACGTGTATTTTATTCCAGAGGTCGTAGGTTTATTACTAGAGCTACAGAGATCGTGCTTTGTACAACACTTTCGGCTGCTGGCTAATTAATTCTGCCGAAAAGGACAGAGCCAAATGAAGAAACCTGGTGCAATGACACCAATCGATCGCCATTAAACCGTTTAGATAATAAATATGAAAAGCTGACAGATTTAAATTATATTCATCAAACTGATTTCACATAAGATAATCCACATTATTATCATACAAATTACTTATTTCATGTCCCTGATGACAACTGGTGCGTGTATCTGTAACAAATGTGATAATAATGATGATGATGTGATGGTGAATGAGATATGTAGTCTAGGGTCATTATGAATAAAGATCAAAGTAATAATTGAATAACTAAATATATGTTTACGACTTTTTAATTACTATTACATTTGTTCAGATTTGGCAATCATTTCTCATTTATCTATTCTCTAATCCTGTTTTGCCTTTCATGGACATGTCGAAAAAGAGATAACTGAGAGAGCCTCCTATGCGTTTGTACAAGGTGAATTTTAGTGCCTCAGATATTCCGTCGATCCATCGTTTACATGGTCATTTTCTGGATTTGTTCAGTTGTGTTCTGAGTGCTAGTGCTCTTTGTGGGAGGCTGTCTTGTGGTAACCTTGATGCATGTCCGAACCATTTGACATGTTGTTTCTTAATATATTGTAGCACCAGCAAGGATCCCACTTTTCTTCGGATGTCTTCGTTTCTGATATTACATCTTCGTGTACCATTTAGAATTCGTCGTAAACACTTCATCTCTGTCGTTTTTGATTCTTATTTTCTCATTTATTATCAGTGTCTAGGTCTGACATTGATAGCACAGAGTTGGTTAAACAAAGCTATGTTGAACATTGCTCTGTATTGAACATTTCTCTGTGTTGAACATTGCTGAACCAGAGAAGAGGGCGATCAACCAACTGTTGACATTTGCTGGTTAACATAAGAATAGGTGTACATTCTGAGTGATGGAATCTTTCATCAAAAGCTTATGTCGACGAAGTGTTGGATACACATATAGACGAAGTGTTGGACACACATATAGACAAAGTGTTGGATACACATATAGAACGAAGTGTTGGATACACATATAGATGAAGTGTTGGATACACATATAGAACGAAGTGTTGGATACACATATAGACGAAGTGTTGGATACACATATAGATGAAGTGTTGGATACACATATAGAACGAAGTGTTGGATACACATATAGACGGAGTGTTGGATACACATATAGACAAAGTGTTGATACAATATAGATGAAGTGTTGGATACACATATAGAACAAAGTGTTGGATACACATATAGACGAAGTGTTGGATACACGTGTAGAGGAAGTGTTGGATACACATATAGACGAAGTGTTGGATACACATATAGAGGAAGTGTTGGATATGGACGAAAAGTTGGAGATGGAGAAATGAGACATACTGATGTTGCTTAGCGTCAATCTGTTGAATGAAGACGCCCATCTTGATGACATGTCTATATAGCAGTTCTGTAGGATATGTTCTATATACAGCATGTAGGTAATTTGGCGAAAGAAGGATTGTACATCTACGGTTTAGGATAAGGTATACATCTACGGTACAGAATAAGAAGTGTACATCTACGGTACAGAATAAGGTGTACATCTACGGTACAGAATAAGGTGTACATCTACGGTACATCTACGGTACATCCCCGCTGCTATTCATCACGTACATTGACCACATTTGTAAAATAGCTAACACCAGCGAAGGAAACAACCTCGGAGAACTCTTAAATGAATTTCTTTTGCAGACGATCAGGCAATCATATCAACAACAGAAGAACAGCTACAACAACACATTAACAGACCCCAGTTAGCATGTAACGAATACAACATTAGAATAAACATCGACAAAACAGAAGTAATGACATTCGCCAGAGAGGAAAACACTACCAACATCTCCATCGATAATCACCTACTAAATCAAGTAAAAGATTTCACATACCTGGGGAGCATTTTTCAGCAAATGGAAGAATAACTAATGAAATTCAACACAGATGCAACAAAGCAAATCAAATGATAGGGCGAATGGCGCCAATTTTAAGATGCAAACACGTCACCATGAACACAAAAAGAGCAATGTTCAACACAATCTTTCTCCCCACATTATGCTATCAGTGCCAAACCTGGACGCTGACAACAAACGATAGAAGAAAACTAGTCACAACAGAGATGAAGTGTCTACGCAGAATGCTGGGTGTAACAAGAAGAGACCGGTTGAGAAATGAAGACATCAGGAAAAAGTGGGTACAACATCAGTACTAGACTTCATAAAGAAAACAACAAATTAAATGGTTCGGTCACGTAAGCAGATTACCATCAGACAGTGCACCCAAAGAGCAATGCTGCTCCGATACAATGGGTACAAAGCAAAAGGCCGGCCACGCAAAAGATGGACCTCAGAGATAACAGAGGCGACGAAAGAGACTATCTACGAAGCGCATACTAGTGCCCGTTTTAGAAATCTCTTCCTGACCTGACGCTGTGAGGCATACAGGATTCGAGAAAGAAGAAGAAGAAGAAGATCTACGGTACAGAATAAGGTGTACATCTACGGTACAGAATAAGGTGTACATCTACGGTACAGAATAAGGTGTACATCTACGGTACAGAATAAGAAGTGTACATCTACGGTACAGAATAAGGTGTACATCTACAGTACAGAATAAGGTGTACATCTACGGTACAGAATAAGAAGTGTACATCTACGGTACAGAATAAGGTGTACATCTACGGTACAGAATAAGGTGTACATCTACGGTACAGAATAAGGTGTACATCTACGGTACAGAATAAGGTGTACATCTACGGTACAGAATAAGGTGTACATCTACGGTACAGAATAAGAAGTGTACATCTACGATACAGAATAAGGTGTACATCTACGGTACAGAATAAGAAGTGTACATCTACGGTACAGAATAAGAAGTGTACATCTACGGTACAGAATAAGGTGTACATCTACGGTACAGAATAAGAAGTGTACATCTACGGTACAGAATAAGAAGTGTACATCTACGGTACAGAATCATTTCTATTTCATGTAAATAATTATTTGAAAACTGACTATGTATGTCAATATCAATGTTCTATGTCAAAGTGAAAATAGAGTATGTATATATATGTGTGGGAGGGGGGGGGCGTTGGCAAACTGTTATACTTGGTTGGGGGAGGAGGGAGGGAGGGGGCGTTACCTAGTTTATGTCGGGCAAAGTGGGAGGTGGAGGGGGCGTTACCTAGTTTATGTCGGGCAAAGTGGGCGGTGGGTCGGAAAAGTTTGGGAATCTATGGTCTGGGCGAATGTCGGTTCAGTAACCATAACCAATAAAATGTTGTCCATATCAGTTACTTTCAGAATTATATCCCCTTAATGTAGCTCGTCAATGATTTTTGTGATGTAAAGGAGAGGGGTAGATTTAAAGTGAAAAGATTGACGTCACTGCACCTTATTTTACCACGTATGGCTCGGTCTTTATCTCTCTCTACAGAAATGGGACACCACCTGCCGACAGTATTGCACAAAACATGAGCTCTGTAGCTCCGGCAACAATCCTTGGGGTCTCTGGAAAAAAAATTCACTCGGAGAACAGAACTGCATGTTCTGGAGTCAAACCCAGAATCTTCAACTCAAGAATATTATCTATTTGTCTGTATTTCTTCTTTTCTGTCTGTTTGTGTCAACAGAATGGCAATGTCAAACATAACGATAACAGAGAGTTATTAAACCAGTCTTACTTTGCACACATCCATCATCATCAAATAGCTTGTCCTGAGCAGAACTTTGTCACCCCAACAATCCTTCGGAATTTCTTTCTCTCTCATAGGCCAGATGTCCAGCCTCTGCAGCCGTCATGTTCAAACATCTTTAAGTCTGTCTAATTATATCTCTGATATAATAATAATAATAATTCCTCTCGTACCGTTATACGTTACATAGGCCTGCAAGTAATTTCTCCATACCGCTCTATCCTGGGCAACTCGCTCAATCTCCTCCATGGAACTGAGACCGATATTTCCTGCCTCTCTCAGCAAAGTTGGTTTCAGGGTCTCCTTAGGTCGACCTCTCTTTCTTGAACCCTTTGCATCCCACTTCAATGCCTGCTTTGATATTCGTTGATCATTTTCCTCAAGGTGTGCCCAACATATCTCCATCTTCTCTTTCTTATAACAGTTGTCACTAGTGGTTCACCAGACATAATTCTGATTTCATCACTTCTGAATTTGTTCCATTTTATATTCATTATTTTTCGCAGACATCTATTTTCAAATGCATTCAACTTGCTTTCTATATCTTTAGTCATTTTCCAACTCTCGCTGGCATATGTTAGGATTGATACAACATTTGAATTGAAAATTCGTAATTTAGTTTTAATATTAGGGGTCAAAGGCTCATGAGGTTATGGTGGTAACATGAGCCAGGGTTAGCGAGGGGGCGCTAACAAGACCCTGCCCCCACCTCCACTCGGTGACCCTGAAACAGACTCTGGTTCCGGTCTGGCTAAGAGGGGCAGGGATCGGGAGAGAGAACTACTGGTAGTGGTAGCAGTGCAAGTACGGAAATGCAATACAGATACATATAAACAAAATGCACAAATCTCTTGACCGATGTCCAACAAGATATTGCTCAAGTCCCTGAACGCAAAGAAACAGCAACGAAACGTCTCTGACATGGATGAGAGGTGCATCCAGTGACCAAACGTATGCCCACGTAGGGCGAAGCACGAAGCCCTGAGGAGGGGCAAACATTGCCAGCCCGTCGGCAAGAATAAATAAAACAGGACCGTAACGAATAAAAGTCTACCCTTGTGTCGGTACGAGAGAAGATTGCGGCTGACCCCGCATCGGTGGCCTAGTGCAGATACATGTACTGGGCAAGGTTTGCCGAGCGCAAAAGAACAAGTTGCGTTTTAGTGCATAACGAAACTACCCGTCCTGGGAAAACCGTGCAAGGTACTGTGCGATTAAAAATTAACACCCCCGAAGAACTGAGGTTGGAGATACCTAAGGGAACTGCCAGCCTTGGGGCAACCGGGCAAGGTTCGATTGCAGTCGTAACTAACATCCCCGGAATAACTGGAGCGGGTTATGGTGGCGGGCGCAAAATCCTCAGTTGCGTTGATAGCGCCGACTGAAACGACCCTCTACATTGTTTGTACTAGGTCCCATGCCGGTGCCTTTCGAGGTTAATTGCAAATTGCCACGTACCAACGCGCGTCTAGAAAAGGCTGAGAATGTTCCTTCTCCGGATCAAACTCAAAAATGTACGGTAAAGCAAGGCCGACAATGAAGAAAGCGTAAGAGAGGAATGCCTAGAAGTACATGGAAGCAGGGATTAACTGTGTACAGAATAACTGGTATGTGTACAGAATAACTGGTATGTGTACAGAATAACTGGTATGTGTACATAATAACTGGTATGTGTACAGAATAACTGGTATGTGTACAGAATAACTGGTATGTGTACAGAATAACTGGTATGTGTACAGAATAACTGGTATGTGTACAGAATAACTGGTATGTGTACATAATAACTGGTATGTGTACAGAATAACTGGTATGTGTACAGAATAACTGGTATGTGTACAGAATAACTGGTATGAGATGTAAGAGACAGCTAAATATTGGAAGACTTGACATGAGTTGGTCGAGAGCATATATTCCAAGCGGTGCTTAATATGAGCCCGTCTGCCCAGCGTGTTCGTAGCGGGTTGGACTGCGGGTGACTAGTTCTCTGTGAATGTGGGTTGAATTCCGCGGGCTGGCAGAAAAGCCACAGGTTCCCCAGATTCACGGTTTTCGTGGCACCGAATCGAAGGGTTACAACGTCCATGACACCGAGCCGAATAGCTGAAAGCTCAAGTGCTTCTGGATCAGAGAAAAAATAAAAGCATGTGAAAGAGAGAGAGAGAGAAATAGAGAGAGAGAGAAATATAGAGAGAGAGAACGATTATACAAAAGTCAGTATATGACGTCACTCATATTACAAGACTATACTAAGAAACGAAACAAATCGTGTTTTCCAGGACATTCTCACTTCCAACAGATTTGTCTTTTTTTTTCTTCGCCTGATTTCGCACGGAAACCGATAGCAGATAAGTACCGACTACTTGCCTCGCTCGACTGTGTATGATGAGCAGGGGGTGCTCGATATCATACATGGATGTCACCCTTGTCTGGCCCCCTGGTCTACAGAGACATCCGTAGTGAATACCATTTGTGAAAGTTGACAGCTGGCGTAATGGTGGCATGACTCATTGTCATACAGGACAAACTTGTATAATTGTTGTGTGAGAACGGTAATTTGTATTGGTACACTACAATGGACTTATCTGGAGATCAACTACCTATCCGTACCAAGTGGCTAGAATAATTTTTCATTGTCATCATTATCATCATCATCATCATTATTTTCATCGTCGCAATCAGCATCATCACCATCATCATCATCATAATCATCATCATCATCGTTATCATTATCATAATCATCTCATCATCAACATCATCATCATCATCATCATCACCATCATCACCATCATCATCATCACCATCATCATCACCATCATTCTCATCATTTATCATAATCATCATCATCACCATCATAATCATCTCATCATCAACATCATCATCATCATCATCATATACATTTATCATATCATCTATCATCCTATCATCATTATCATCATCATCATTATCATTATCATCATTATCATCATTATCATCAACATTATAATCATCATCATCATCCCCATCCCCATCATCATTAGCATCATCATTATCATCATCATTATCATCATCATTGCCATCATCATCATATGCTTGGCCATCTGTGACTACGCTCCAGTCATTCTATCTGCTATCATTTTTCTTCATGAATCATCAATTCACTTCCGTTTATTAGTGACCACTTGTATTTATTTGCACATCGACACAACACCCTACAGATCGATATTTATTCGTCATCCGTGGTATTTATTTGCACATCCACACAACACCCTACGGTCTATTTATTCATCATCCCTGGTATTTATTTGCACATCCACACAACACCCTACGGTCTCGATATTTATTCGTCAGCCCTGGTATTTATTTGCACATCCACACAACACCCTACGGTCTATTTATTCGTCATCCCTGGTATTTATTTGCACATCCACACAACACCCTACGGTCTCGATATTTATTCATCATCCCTGGTATTTATTTGCACATCCACACAACACCCTACGGTCTATTTATTCATCATCCCTGGTATTTATTTGCACATCCACACAACACCCTACGGTCTATTTATTCATCATCCCTGGTATTTATTTGCACATCCACACAACACCCTACGGTCTATTTATTCGTCATCCCTGGTATTTATTTGCACATCCACACAACACCCTACGGTCTATTTATTCGTCATCCCTGGTATTTATTTGTACATCCACACAACACCCTACGGTCTATTCATTCATCATCCCTGGTATTTATTTGCACATCCACACAACACCCTACGGTCTATTTATTCATCATCCCTGGTATTTATTTGCACATCAACATGGTCACCAGCGGTTTAAATATCTTGGACGTTTTGAAGTAGTGTACAATTTTACCAACAAATCGACATGAAAGATTTTACAAACGTGTTCGATGAATATATACTGCCACCTGGCGTGTACAGACACTGCTAGCCAGCGCGTGCATTACAAAAAACTACTGATGTTTGCACAACGTTTGGTATATTTCAAAAACAATAAATTGTATCAACGAAATACTAGAGCCGACATGAGATTGATTAGAATTACCAGGCTCCCTTGATGTCCTACATTCAACTTCTCTTCACAAAGAGTATCAGTTTGCCTAGAGTTTGATATTCAAACCCAAATATAAATTAGAAAATATTATAACTAATGTAAATGCGATGTATTTTATCGTTACCAGTTTTCTGACCATCAGACTTTTTATATCTCTCTCATCCAGTCATTCTTCTGTTCTCGTTACACTGTTACCGGGTTCTTGTTCTTTTCTCGTTACACTGTTACCGGGTTCTTGTTCTTTTCTCGTTACACTGTTACCGGGTTGTTGTTCTTTTCTCGTTACACTGTTACCGGGTTGTTGTTCTTCTCTTCTCGTTACACTGTTACCGGGTTGTTGTTGTTCTTCTTTTCTCGTTACACTGTTACCGGGTTGTTGTTGTTCTTCTTTTCTCGTTACGCTGTTACCGGGTTGTTGTTGTTGTTCCTCTTTTCTCGTTACACTGTTACCGGGTTGTTGTTGTTGTTCTTCTTTCTCGTTACACTGTTACCGGGTTGTTGTTGTTCTTCTTTCTCGTTACGCTGTTACCGGGTTGTTGTTGTTCCTCTTTTCTCGTTACGCTGTTACCGGGTTGTTGTTGTTGTTCTTCTTTTCTCGTTACACTGTTACCGGGTTGTTGTTGTTGTTCTTCTTTTCTCGTTACACTGTTATCGGGTTGTTGTTGTTGTTCCTCTTTTCTCGTTACACTGTTACCGGGTTGTTGTTGTTGTTCTTCTTTTCTCGTTACGCTGTTACCGGGTTGTTGTTGTTGTTCTTCTTTTCTCGTTACACTGTTACCGGGTTGTTGTTGTTCCTCTTTTCTCGTTACACTGTTACCGTGTTGTTGTTGTTCATCTTTTCTCGTTACACTGTTACCGGGTTGTTGTTGTTGTTCATCTTTTCTCGTTACACTGTTACCGGGTTGTTGTTGTTGTTCCTCTTTTCTCGTTACACTGTTACCGGGTTGTTGTTGTTGTTCTTCTTTTCTCGTTACACTGTTACCGGTGTTGTTGTTGTTCCTCTTTTCTCGTTACGCTGTTACCGGGTTGTTGTTGTTGTTCCTCTTTTCTCGTTACTCTGTTACCGGGTTGTTGTTGTTCCTCTTTCTCGTTACGCTGTTACCGGGTTGTTGTTGTTCCTCTTTTCTCGTTACACTGTTACCGGGTTGTTGTTGTTCCTCTTTCTCGTTACACTGTTACCGGGTTGTTGTTGTTCTTCTTTCTCGTTACACTGTTACCGGGTTGATGTTGTTCTTCTTTTCTCGTTACACTGTTACCGGGTTGTTGTTGTTGTTCTTCTTTTCTCGTTACACTGTTACCGGGTTGTTGTTGTTGTTCTTCTTTTCTCGTTACTCTGTTACCGGGTTGTTGTTGGTGTTCCTCTTTTCTCGTTACACTGTTACCGGGTTGTTGTTGTTCCTCTTTCTCGTTACGCTGTTACCGGGTTGTTGTTGTTCTTCTTTTCTCGTTACGCTGTTACCGGGTTGTTGTTGTTGTTCCTCTTTTCTCGTTACACTGTTACCGGGTTGTTGTTGTTCTTCTTTCTCGTTACACTGTTACCGGGTTGTTGTTGTTCTTCTTTCTCGTTACACTGTTACCGGGTTGTTGTTGTTCTTCTTTCTCGTTACACTGTTACCGGGTTGATGTTGTTTTTTTTCTTGTTACGCTGTTACCGGGTTGTTGTTGTTCTTCTTTTCTCGTTACACTGTTACCGGGTTGATGTTGTTCTTCTTTTCTCGTTACACTGTTACCGGGTTGTTGTTGTTGTTCTTCTTTCTCGTTACACTGTTACCGGGTTGTTGTTGTTCTTCTTTCTCGTTACGCTGTTACCGGGTTGTTGTTGTTCTTCTTTCTCGTTACACTGTTACCGGGTTGTTGTTGTTCTTCTTTTCTCGTTACGCTGTTACCGGGTTGTTGTTGTTGTTATCCTTTTCTCGTTACACTGTTACCGGGTTGTTGTTGTTCTTCTTTTTTCGTTACACTGTTACCGGGTTGTTGTTGTTGTTCTTCTTTTCTCGTTACACTGTTACCGGGTTGTTGTTGTTCTTCTTTCTCGTTACGCTGTTACCGGGTTGTTGTTGTTCTTCTTCTTTTCTCGTTACGCTGTTACCGGGTTGTTGTTGTTCTTCTTTTCTCGTTACACTGTTACCGGTTGTTGTTGTTCCTCTTTCTCGTTACACTGTTACCGGGTTGTTGTTGTTCCTCTTTCTCGTTACGCTGTTACCGGGTTGTTGTTGTTGTTCTTCTTTTCTCGTTACACTGTTACCGGGTTGTTGTTGTTCCTCTTTTCTCGTTACGCTGTTACCGGGTTGTTGTTGTTCCTCTTTTCTCGTTACGCTGTTACCGGGTTGTTGTTGTTGTTCTTCTTTTCTCGTTACACTGTTACCGGGTTGTTGTTGTTCTTCTTCTTTTCTCGTTACACTGTTACCGGGTTGTTGTTGTTGTTCTTCTTTTCTCGTTACACTGTTACCGGGTTGTTGTTGTTGTTCTTTACTCGTTACACTGTTACCGGGTTGTTGTTGTTCTTCTTTTCTCGTTACACTGTTACCGGTTGTTGTTGTTGTTCTTTCTCGTTACACTGTTACCGGGTTGTTGTTGTTCTTCTTTCTCGTTACACTGTTACCTGGTTGTTGTTGTTCCTCTTTTCTCGTTACACTGTTACCTGGTTGTTGTTGTTCCTCTTTCTCGTTACACTGTTACCGGGTTGTTGTTGTTGTTCTTTACTCGTTACACTGTTACCTGGTTGTTGTTGTTCTTCTTTTCTCGTTACACTGTTACCTGGTTGTTGTTGTTCCTCTTTTCTCGTTACGCTGTTACCGGGTTGTTGTTGTTGTTCCTCTTTTCTCGTTACACTGTTACCGGGTTGTTGTTCCTCTTTCTCGTTACACTGTTACCGGGTTGTTGTTGTTCTTCTTTCTCGTTACACTGTTACCGGCTTTCTATTTGATCATCTACTGGCTAAATGTATGAAATCTTTCTATTTGATCATCTATTGGCTAAATGTATGAAATCTTTCCATTTGATCATCTACTGGCTAAATGTATGACATCGTTCTATATGATCATCTACTGGCTAAATGTATGAAATCTTTCTATTTGATCATCTACTGGCTAAATGTATGACATCTCTCTATTTGATCATCTACTGGCTAAATGTATGACATCTCTCTATTTGATCATCTACTGGCTAAATGTATGAAATCTTTCTATTTGATCATCTACTGGCTAAATGTATGACATCTTTCTATTTGATCATCTACTGGCTAAATGTATGACATATATGGGGTCACAGGCTCATGAGGTTATGGTGGTAACATGAGCCAGGGTTAGGAGGGGCACGCTAACCAAGACCCTGCCCCAACCTCCACGCGGTGACCCTGGAAACAGACTCTGGTTCCGGTCTGGCTAAGAGGGCAGGGATCGGGGAGAACTACTGGTATTGGTAGCAGTGCAAGTACGGAAATGCAAAACAGACCCATACTAACAAAATGCACAAATCTCCTGACCGATGTCAAACAAGACATTGCCCAAGTTCCTAAACGTAACGAAACAGCAACGAAAAGTCTCTGACATGGATGAGAGGTACATCCAGTGACGAAACGTGTGCCCACGAAGGGCGAAGCTCGAAGCCCTGAGGAGGGGGCAAACATTGCCAGCCCGTCAGCAAGAATAAATAAAACAGGACCGTAACAAATAAATGTCTACCCTCGTGTCGGTACGAGAGAAGATTGCAGCAGACCCCGCATCGGTGGCCTAGTGCAGATACATGTACTGGGCAAGGTTTGCCGAGCGCAAAAGAACAAGTTGCGTTTTAGTGCATACCGAAACTACCCGCCCTGGGAAAACCGTGCAAGGTACTGTGCGATAAAAATTAACATCCCCGGAAGAACTGAGGTTGGTAATTACTAAAGGAACTGCCAGCCTTGGGGCAACCGGGCAAGGTTCGATTGCAGTCGTAACTAACATCCCCGGAATAACTGGAGCGGGTGATGGTGGCGGGCGCAAAATCCTCAGTTGCGTTGATAGCGCCGACTGAAACGACCCTCTACATTGTTTGTACTAGGCCCCATGCCGTTGCCTTTCGAGGTTAATTGCAAATTGCCACGTACCAACGCGCGTCTAGAAAAGGCTGAGAATGTTCCTGCTCCGGATCAAACTCAAAAATGTACGGTAAAGCAAGGCCGACAATGTATGGATCAGACAGGAAGTCCGGGTCCTGAACATTGGCGAAGGCCGATACTTTACACGGTGTTTTATACGGGTAAGACGCCGTCCGAGGACAAGCTGACAAGCCCGAGAAATATTTCTCAGTCAGAACGGGTAAAACAGCGTAACTCACTGTCCTGGCTCACAAAGCCCAAATATAAGGCAACGTTGATCATAAAGGCGTACCTAGGGAAAGTTCACCCTAGTAAATCAAAAGCTGGCTGAAAACGGACGGGCGGGCCTAGTCACCATGGGCGCACAATCGTCCGACGTAGATCACTCCGTTCTTGCCAGTGGACCAATTATACATCACAATAAGAATGACCAAAATTGGCCGTGAAGAACGATCGCAGAAGAAGAAGAAGATGACATCTTTCTATTTGATCATCTACTGGCTAAATGTATGACATTTTTGTTTTATGTTACAGCTGCTGTCTTCATGATCGTTATTATGATCATCATAATTGGTTATTGGTGAATTAGATAACATATATATGGTAGTTTCGGTGGTGAAGAGGTTAAAACGTTAGCTTTGTGTTCTGAAGAGTGTATGTTCAAATCCGGATCTTGTATTTCAGTTCAGACGTGTATTTTATTCCAGAGGTCGTAGGTTTATTGCTAGACCTACAGAGATCGTGCTTTGTACAACACTTTCGGCTGCTGGCTAATTAGTTCTGCCGAAAAGGACAGAGTCAAATGAAGAAACCTGGTGCAATAACACCAATCGATCGCCATTAATCCGTTTAGATAATAAATATGAAAAGCTGACAGATTTAAATTATATTCATCAAACTGATTTTACATAAAATAATCCACATTATTATCATACAAATTACTTATTTAATGCCCCTGATGACAACTGGTGCGTGTATCTGTAACAAATGTGATAATAATGATGGTGATGGTGATGGTGAATGAGATATGTAGTCAAGGGTCATTATGAATAAAGATCAAAGTGATAATTGAATAACTAAATAGATGTTTACGACTTTTTAATTACTATTACATTTGTTCAGATTTGGCAATCATTTCTCATTTATCTATTCTCTAATCCTGTTTTGTCTTTCATGGACATGTCGAAAAAAGAGACAACTGGAGAGAGCTTCCTTATGCGTTTGTACAAGGTGAATTTTAGTGCCTCAGATATTCCGTCGATCCATCGTTTACATGGTCATTTTCTGGATTTCTTACCGTTGTTTAGTTTAGTTTTAGTTTAGTCGTCGGATCACCATCACTGCACGTCGAACAAATTAGTCCATAAGTGCTCCGATCTCTCCTCAGTATGTCCATCAGCGTGTGGCGACTAACGACACCGGTTCTTTGTTGGTTTACAATTCTTCTTTGTCTGCCAGCATAGCGTTCTTGTCGAGCTACACCACACTTAACTTTGAGTTCTTGCAGTCTGGTTGGTGTTGTGGATTCACCGCTATTACGTGAATCATGTACACGCCCTCTCTCCTTAAGGAATTTATAATATCAGCCTGGTCCATTGCTCGCCCGCTTTGGACAGCAGCCATACCTGCAAGCCTATCCGCACGTTCATTCCCTTACACCTGCATGCCCTGGCACAAAAATAAAACTGATATTTGTCAGCTTAGACCTCCCCAGCTACTCTATCCAATGCATCCGAGCCCATCCTGTTTCAATCTTCCTGAGCATACTCATTGAGTCACTGAGAAAACCGTTGTGTCTCTGAGTGCTAGTGCTCTTTGTGGGAGGCTGTCTTGTGGTAATCTTGATGCATGTACGAACCATATGACCTGTTGTTTCTTGATATATTGTAGCAACGGCAAGGATTTCTTCCCAATTTTCTTCGGATGTCTTCGTTTCTGATATTACATCTTCGTGTACCATTTAGAATTCCTCTAAACACTTCATCTCTGTTGTTTTGGATTCTTATTTTCTCATTTGTTGTCAGTGTCTAGGTCTGACACTGATAGCACAGAGTTGGTTAAACAGAGCTATGTTGAACATTGCTCTGTGTTGAACATTTCTCTGTGTTGAATATTGCTGAACCAGATCAACCAACTGTTGACATTTGCCGGCTAACATAAGAATAGGTGTACATTCTGAGGGATGGAATCTTTCATCAAAAGCTTATGTCGACGAAGTGTTGGATACACATATAAACGAAGTGTTGGATACACATATAGAACGAAGTGTTGGACACACACATAGACGAAGTGTTGGATACACATGTAGACGAAGTGTTGGATACACATATAGACGAAGTGTTGGATACACATATAGAACGAAGTGTTGGATACACATATAGACGAAGTGTTGGATACACATATAGAACGAAGTGTTGGATACACATATAGAACGAAGTGTTGGATACACATATAGAACGAAGTGTTGGATACACATATAGAACGAAGTGTTGGATACACATATAGAACGAAGTGTTGGATACACATATAGAACGAAGTGTTGGATACACATATAGAACGAAGTGTTGGATACACATATAGACGAAGTGTTGGATACACATATAGACGAAGTGTTGGATACACATATAGAACGAAGTGTTGGATACACATATAGAACGAAGTGTTGGATACACATATAGAACGAAGTGTTGGATACACATATAGACGAAGTGTTGGATACACATATAGAACGAAGTGTTGGATACACATATAGAACGAAGTGTTGGATACACATATAGAACGAAGTGTTGGATACACATATAGAACGAAGTGTTGGATACACATATAGACGAAGTGTTGGATACACATATAGAACGAAGTGTTGGATACACATATAGAACGAAGTGTTGGATACACATATAGACGAAGTGTTGGATACACATATAGAACAAAGTGTTGGATACACATATAGACGAAGTGTTGGATAAACATAAAGAACGAAGTGTTGGATACACATATAGAACGAAGTGTTGGATACACATATAGAACGAAGTGTTGGATACACATATAGAACAAAGTGTTGGATACACATATAGAACGAAGTGTTGGATACACATATAGAACGAAGTGTTGGATACACATATAGACGAAGTGTTGGATACACATATAGACGAAGTGTTGGATACACATAAAGAACGAAGTGTTGGATACACATATAGAACGAAGTGTTGGATACACATATAGACGAAGTGTTGGATACACATATAGAACGAAGTGTTGGATACACATATAGAACGAAGTGTTGGATACACATATAGACGAAGTGTTGGATACACATGTAGACGAAGTGTTGGATACACATATAGACGAAGTGTTGGATACACATATAGAACGAAGTGTTGGATACACATATAGAACGAAGTGTTGGATACACATAAAGAACGAAGTGTTGGATACACATATAGACGAAGTGTTGGATACACATATAGAACGAAGTGT
The DNA here is from genome assembly GCA_020796225.1 of Arion vulgaris. Classification (NCBI taxonomy): domain Eukaryota; kingdom Metazoa; phylum Mollusca; class Gastropoda; order Stylommatophora; family Arionidae; genus Arion; species Arion vulgaris. Next base: position 27,848,197 of record CM036770.1, read on the forward strand.
TGGATACACATATAGAACGAAGTGTTGGATACACATATAGAACGAAGTGTTGGATACACATATAGACGAAGTGTTGGATACACATATAGAACGAAGTGTTGGATACACATATAGACGAAGTGTTGGATACACATATAGACGAAGTGTTGGATACACATATAGAACGAAGTGTTGGATACACATATAGACGAAGTGTTGGATACACATATAGACGAAGTGTTGGATACACATATAGAACGAAGTGTTGGATACACATATAGAAGAAGTGTTGGATACACATAAAGAACGAAGTGTTGGATACACATAAAGAACGAAGTGTTGGATACACATATAGACGAAGTGTTGGATACACATATAGAACGAAGTGTTGGATACACATATAGAACGAAGTGTTGGATACACATATAGACGAAGTGTTGGATACACATGTAGACGAAGTGTTGGATACACATATAGACGAAGTGTTGGATACACATATAGAACGAAGTGTTGGATACACATATAGAACGAAGTGTTGGATACACATATAGAACGAAGTGTTGGATACACATATAGACGAAGTGTTGGATAACATATAGACGAAGTGTTGGATACACATATAGAACGAAGTGTTGGATACACATATAGAACGAAGTGTTGGATACACATATAGAACAAAGTGTTGGATACACATATAGAACGAAGTGTTGGATACACATATAGAACAAAGTGTTGGATACACATATAGAACGAAGTGTTGGATACACATATAGAACGAAGTGTTGGATACACATATAGACGAAGTGTTGGATACACATATAGACGAAGTGTTGGATACACATATAGAACGAAGTGTTGGATACACATATAGAACGAAGTGTTGGATACACATATAGACGAAGTGTTGGATACACATGTAGACGAAGTGTTGGATACACATATAGACGAAGTGTTGGATACACATATAGAACGAAGTGTTGGATACACATATAGAACGAAGTGTTGGATACACATATAGAACGAAGTGTTGGATACACATATAGACGAAGTGTTGGATACACATATAGACGAAGTGTTGGATACACATATAGACGAAGTGTTGGATACACATATAGAACGAAGTGTTGGATACACATATAGACGAAGTGTTGGATAAACATATAGAACGAAGTGTTGGATACACATATAGAACAAAGTGTTGGATACACATATAGACGAAGTGTTGGATACACATATAGAACAAAGTGTTGGATACACATATAGAACGAAGTGTTGGATACAAATATAGAACGAAGTGTTGGATACACATATAGAACGAAGTGTTGGATACACATATAGAACGAAGTGTTGGATACACATATAGACGAAGTGTTGGATACACATATAGAACGAAGTGTTGGATACACATATAGAACGAAGTGTTGGATACACATATAGAACAAAGTGTTGGATACACATATAGAACGAAGTGTTGGATACACATATAGAACGAAGTGTTGGATACACATATAGACGAAGTGTTGGATACACATATAGAACGAAGTGTTGGATACACATATAGAACGAAGTGTTGGATACACATATAGACGAAGTGTTGGATACACATATAGAACGAAGTGTTGAATACACATATAGAACGAAGTGTTGGATACACATATAGAACAAAGTGTTGATACACATATAGAACAAAGTGTTGGATACACATATAGACGAAGTGTTGGATACTCATATAGACGAAGTGTTGGATATACATATAGAACGAAGTGTTGGATACACACGTAGACGAAGTGTTGGATATACATATAGAACGAAGTGTTGGATACACATATAGACGAAGTGTTGGATATACATATAGACGAAGTGTTGGATACACATATAGACGAAGTGTTGGATACACATATAGAACGAAGTGTTGAATACACATATAGAACGAAGTGTTGGATACACATATAGAACGAAGTGTTGGATACACATATAGAACAAAGTGTTGGATACACATATAGACGAAGTGTTGGATACACATATAGAACGAAGTGTTGGATACACATATAGACGAAGTGTTGGATACACATATAGAACGAAGTGTTGGATACACATATAGAACGAAGTGTTGGATACACATATAGAACGAAGTGTTGGATACACATATAGAACAAAGTGTTGGATACACATATAGACGAAGTGTTGGATACACATATAGAACGAAGTGTTGGATACACATATAGAACGAAGTGTTGGATACACATATAGACGAAGTGTTGGATACACATATAGAACGAAGTGTTGGATACACATATAGAACAAAGTGTTGGATACACATATAGACGAAAAGTTGGATACACATATAGAACAAAGTGTTGGATACACATATAGACGAAGTGTTGGATATACATATAGAACAAAGTGTTGGATAAACATATAGAACAAAGTGTTGGATACACATATAGAACAAAGTGTTGGATACACATATAGAACAAAGTGTTGGATACACATATGGACGAAAAGTTGGAGATGGAGAAATGAGACATACTGATGTTGCTTAGCGACAATCTGTTGAATGAAGACGCCCATCTTGATGACATGTCTATACAGCAGTTCTGTAAGATATGTTCTATATACAGTAGTTCTGTAAGATATGTTCTATATACAGCAGTTCTGTAGGATATGTTCTGTATACAGCATGTAGGAAATTTGATGATAGAAGGATTGTACATCTACGGTACAGAATAAGAAGTGTACATCTACGGTACAGAATAAGAAGTGTACATCTTCGGTACAGAATAAGGTGTACATCTACGGTACAGAATAAGGTGTATAGCTACGGTACAGAATAAGAAGTGTACATCTACGGTACAGAATAAGTATAGTACATTCATGGTACAGAATAAGGTGTACATCTACGGTACAGAGTAAGGTATACATCTACGGTACAGAATAAGAAGTGTACATCTACGGTACAGAATAAGGTGTACATCTACGGTACAGAATAAGAAGTGTACATCTACGGTACAGAGTAAGTATAGTACATACACGGTGCAGAATAAGTATAGTACATTCATGGTACAGAATAAGGTGTACATCTACGGTACAGAATAAGAAGTGTACATCTACGGTACAGAATAAGGTGTACATCTACAGTACAGAATAAGAAGTGTATATCTACGGTACAGAATAAGGTGTACATCTACGGTACAGAATAAGGTGTACATCTACAGTACAGAATAAGGTGTACATCTACGGTACAGAATAAGGTGTACATCTACGGTACAGAATAAGTATAGTACATACACGGTACAGAATTAGGATTGTACATTCACAGTATAGAATAAAGAGTTACATCTGAGGTACAGAATAAGGATTGTACATATATGGTACAGAATAACGAGTGTACATTCACGGTACAGAATAAGGGGTGTGTGATTCGTCAGACACACTTCAACATTTACCCGGAACTACCTTTCATTGCTAAAGGTAACAGGTTCTCTCTCTCTCGTGATCCCGGCCTAGACTGATGAACCAACTTTTATCATGAATTTTACCGTGATTTTAAGGGACTCCGTTCCTCTGTACAGCTTCTCGCAAAGCTCTATGTTTTGAGGCCAGGTTTCTTTTCTTATTGCCTGCTATAAGTTGACAATCTTGCAGAATGTGTTCTGCCGTCATGTCCGCTTTTTATTTGCAGGAGCACAGGCTAATTGTGCCAATTGTAACAGGTTCGAATCCTCGTGGATCCATATGGATATTTTTCCAGAGATCCCTGATCTCAATGTAGGTGAGATCAATTTCTTAGTCTCATCGGACGATAAAACAGAGGTCCCGTGTTCAATTTGAGCGTGTGAAAGAACCATTGGTAGTTCAAAATCGAGAAGAGCAGGCTGGAAAGCCGCTGCCCGGGCAAACTTTATTAGAAAAGATTAAAAATAAAATTCCTACAAAAATATATTCACAATCTTCAAATTATATCTGGGAGCCCTCGTCGGATCTACGGAGTTCGTGCACCACTGCTGAGATCTTCTGTGTAAGAAAGAGAGCGGAGCACACATGGTTACTCATCGAAGTGCAATAACGATGGTCCTATCAATTAATCAATCAATCAATCAATCAATCAATCAATCAATCAATCAATCTACTCGTCATTGGTCTGGGCCAGTGTTTCCCAAAGTGGGCGGTACCGCCCCTCAGTGGGCACTGAAGCATTCTAGGGGGCGATAGTGGGTTCAGAAGAATTTGGGGGTGTTCAGGCGATTAGGGTCGGTGGCTCCTTAAAGAAGAAATTAATAATATATATTTTTAAATAAATTATTTTCTTGATTTTGCGATTGAAAAATCATTTAAAATTTGAATTCTGCATTTAAATTCATCTTATGCGCGTCTTACACGATCAATTTCTTTATCAATTTTCTATTTCATGCATATAATCATTTGAAAATTGACAAATGTATTACAGAAATATATATCAATGTTCTATATCAAAGTGAAAATAGAGCATGTATATATATATATATATATATGGGGAGGGGGCGTTGGCAAACTGTTATACTTGGGTGGGAGGTGGTTGGGGCGTTACCTAGTTTATGTCGGGCAAAGTGGGCGGTGGGTCGGAAAAGTTTGGGAATCTATGGTCTGGGCGAATGACGGTTCAGTAACCATAACCAATAAAATGTTGTCAATTTCAGTTACTTTCAGAATTCTGTCCCCTTAATGTAGCTCGTTCTAATTATCAATGATTTTTGTGATTTGGGGGGGGAGGTTTAAAGTGAAAGGATTGACGTCACTGCACCTTATTTTACCCCATATGGCTCGGTCTCCATCTCTCTCAACAGAAATGGGACACCACCTGCCGAGAGTATTGCACAAAACATGAGCTCTGTAGCTCCAGCAACAATCCTTGGGGTTTCTGGAATAAAAAATTCACTCGGAGAACAGAACTGCGTGTTCTGGAGTCCAACCCAGAATCTTCAACTCAAGAATATTATCTATTTGTCTGTCTGTCTTCTTATCTATTTGTTTGTTTCAGCAGAATGGCAATGTCAAACATAGCGATAACAGAGAGTTATTAAACCAGTCTTACTCTGCACACATCCATCATCATCATCATCATCAAATAGCTTGTCCTGAGCAGAACTTTGTCACCCCAACAATCCTTCGGAATTTCTTTCTCTTTCATAGGCCAGATGTCCAGCCTCTGCAGCCATCATGTTGAAACATCTTTAAGTCTGTCTAATTATATCTGTGACATCCTGTAAGGTGAGTAATAAGGTGAGTAATAAAAAAAAAGAGTAGTCTGGAAAGCCGCTCCCTGACAAAAGTTATTAATAATAACAGAAAAATAAAGGTTTTTTTCTTCAAAATGTTGACATCTGCTGGAGGTGACTGTGCACCTATATGTCTGCCCCTAATGCTATAACTTCAGTTTAGAAACCAATAAGAAATCCTACTCTATCTATGTGATTGCCTGGAGTGATATAATTTCAGTTTAGTATCCAATAAGAAATCCTACACTACCTATGTGATTGCCTGGAGTGATATAATTTCAGTTTAGTAACCAATAAGAAATCCTACAAGTTTTCTCCATCTTCAAGATGACATCTCTCTGTCTCTCTAGCGATCACCTCCCAGATCGATATACCAGATTTCCCCATAAATTCTATTCATGTGGAAATCTGATTCGTGCAGCCTTGGCAATGGTGTGTTTTACGTCACATCTTCAGCACCATTTGGAGCTCTAGTGCTTATCCTTCAGCGATGTGTCCGGTTTCAGCCAGCGTTTACTCGGTTCGCTCTCCGTTCTGTAGCTATCTAGTGTTTTTTACGGTGTGGTGTAGCTAGCCCCACGCCCAACCTCCTTAGTCGTCTCTAACGACATGCGTGGCAGGTAACAGTGGTTCTATTCTTTACACCCCAATTTGGCCCGCGGTAACTACTCGGGCGAAGATGACATCTAATACCCTCAACAAATCGTGCACTGTCGCTGAGATCTTCATGTGACGGGATCGCGAGAGAGATCTTGATGTGACGGGATCGCGAGAGAGATCTTCCTATGTAAGAAAGAGAACGGAGCACACTGGTTATTCTCTGAAGTTCAATGATGATAGTTCTATCAATAAATCAATCAATAAATCAATCAATAAATCAGAACAGCCACATATAGGAGCGTGTGGTTGAACAAGTGAAGAGTGTGATTTTTAGCGAGAGTGTGGATATAGGGTCAAAGAGATACAGTTACTGGCAGCAGAGATAAGGTCACAGTTGAGGATATTATAGAGAGAACAAGACAGTTGAGGATATTATGGAGAGAACAAGACAGATTCCAGTGAACTACACAGGTTAATTCCAGGGTAAGAAAAACACACTGATGCTGGATAGGACATACTTTAATACAACTATAAGAGAATAGAACAAGAAAGACCCTTTCCGAAAACAAACAGAGAAAGCGTAAGAGAGGAATGCCTAGAAGTACATGGAAGCAGGGATTAACTGTGTAGAGAATAACTGGTATGTGTAGAGAATAACTGGTATGTGTAGAGAATAACTGGTATGTGTAGAGAATAACTGGTATGTGTACAGAATAACTGGTATGTGTAGAGAATAACTGGTATGTGTACAGAATAACTGGTATGTGTACAGAATAACTGGTATGTGTAGAGAATAACTGGTATGTGTAGAGAATAACTGGTATGTGTACAGAATAACTGGTATGTGTACAGAATAGCTGGTATGTGTACAGAATAACTGGTATGTGTACAGAATAACTGGTATGTGTAGAGAATAACTGGTATGTGTAGAGAATAACTGGTATGTGTACAGAATAACTGGTATGTGTAGAGAATAACTGGTATGTGTAGAGAATAACTGGTATGTGTAGAGAATAACTGGTATGTGTACATAATAACTGGTCTGTGTACAGAATAACTGGTATGTGTACAGAATAACTGGTATGTGTACAGAATAACTGGTATAAGATGTAAGAGATAGCTAAATATTGGAAGACTTGACATGAGTTGGTCGAGGGCTTATATCCCAAGCGGTGCTTAATATGAGCCCGCCTGCCCAACGTGTTCGTAGTGCGTTGGACTGCGGGTGACTAGCTCTCTGTGAATGCGGGTTGAATTCCACGGGCTGGCAGAAAAGCCACAGGTTCCCCAGATTCACGGTGTTCGTGGCACCGAATCGAAGGGTTACAATGTCCATGGCACTGAGCCGAAGAGCTGAAAGCTCAAGTGTTTCTGGATCAGAGAAAAAAAGCATGTGAAAGAGAGAGAGAGAGAAATAGAGAGAGAGAAATATATAGAGAGATAACGATTATATAAAAGTCAGTATATGATGTCACTCATATTACAAGACTATACTAAGAAACGAAACAAATCGTGTTTTCCAGGACATTCTCACTCGCGATAGATTTGTCGTTTTTTTTCTTCACCTGATTTCACACGAAAACCAATAGCAGATAAGGGCCGACTATTGGCCTCGCTCGACTGTGTATGATGAGCAGAGGGTGCTCGATATTATACATGGATGTCACCCTTGTCTGGCCCCCTGGTCTATAGAGAAATCCGTGGTGAATACCATTTGTGAAAGTTGACAGCCGGCGTAATGGCGTAATGGCATAACTTCTGCATACAGGACAAACTTGTATAATTGTTGTGTGAGAACGGTAATTTGTATTGGTACACTACAATGGGTGTATCTGGAGATCGATCAACTACCTATCCGTACCAAGTGGCTAGAATGATTTTTCATCGTCATCATTATCATCATCATCATCATTATTTTCATCGTCGCAATCATCATCATCATCGTTATCATCATCATCATCACCACCATCATCACCATCATCATCACCATCATCACCATCATCACCATCATCATAATCATCTCATCACCATCATCACCATCATCACCATCATCACCATCATCATCATCATAATCATCTCATCACCATCATCATCATCATCATCACCATTTATCATAATCATCTCATCATCAACATCATCATCATTATCATTATCATCATTATCATCATTATCATCATTGTCATCAACATTATAATCATCGTCATCATCATCATCACCATTCCCATCATCATTAGCATCATCATTAACATCATCATTATCATCATCATCATCATCATTATTATCATATGATTGGCCATCTGTGACTACGCTCCAGTCATTCTATCTGCCATCATTTTTCTTCATGAATCATCAATTCACTTCCGTTTATTAGTGACCACTGGTATTTATTTGCACAGCCACACAACACCCTACAGTCTATTTATTCGTCAGCTCTGGTATTTATTTGCACATCCACACAACACCCTACGGTCTATTTATTCGTCAGCTCTGGTATTTATTTGCATATCAACAGGGCCACCAGCGGTTTCAATATCTTGGACGTTTTGAAGTAGTGTAAAGTTTTACCAACAAATCGACATGAAAGATTTTACAAAACGTGTTCGATGAATATATACTGCCACCTGGCGTGTACAGACACTGCTAGTTAGCGCGTGCATTACAAAAAACTACTGTTGTTTGCACAACGTTTGGTATATTTCAAAAACAATAAATTGTATCAATGAAATACTAGAGCCGACATTTACATTGATTAGAATTACCAGGTTCCCTTGATGTCCTACATTTAACTTCTCTTCACAAAGAGTATCAGTTTGCCTAGAGTCTGATATTCAAACCCAAACATAAATTAGAAAATATTATAACTAATGTAAATGCGATGTATTCTATCGTTACCAGTTTGTTTGTTTATTAGGGGATTAAAGCCTCTTTAAGCCGAGGCACGGCCCTTTCAACCTAAGGCGAACCTTTTATTGGTTATATCAGAGCGTGTAGGCCAACAGACATGAAAAATAAGAATTAACTCCTTTCGGAGAATCCAAGATTAAATTTTATCAGACTTTTTCTTCTGTTCTCGTTACACTGTTACCGGGTTATTGTTGTTGTTCCTCTTTTCTCGTTACACTGTTACCGGGTTGTTGTTGTTGTTCCTCTTTTCTCGTTACACTGTTACCGGGTTGTTGTTGTTCCTCTTTTCTCGTTACACTGTTACCGGGTTGTTGTTGTTCTTCTGTTCTCGTTACACTGTTACCGGGTTGTTGTTGTTCCTCTTTCTCGTTACACTGTTACCGGGTTGTTGTTGTTCCTCTTTCTCGTTACACTGTTACCGGGTTGTTGTTGTTCCTCTTTTACACTATTACCGGGTTGTTGTTGTTCTTCTTTTCTCGTTACACTGTTACCGGGTTGTTGTTGTTCCTCTTTTACACTATTACCGGGTTGTTGTTGTTCTTCTGTTCTCGTTACACTGTTACCGGGTTGTTGTTGTTCTTCTTTCTCGTTACACTGTTACCGGGTTGTTGTTGTTCCTCTTTACACTATTACCGGGTTGTTGTTGTTCCTCTTTTCTCGTTACACTATTACCGGGTTGTTGTTGTTCCTCTTTTCACGTTACACTGTTACCGGGTTGTTGTTGTTCTTCTTTTACACTATTACCGGGTTGTTGTTGTTCTTCTGTTCTCGTTACACTGTTACCGGGTTGTTGTTGTTCTTCTTTTCTCGTTACACTGTTACCGGGTTGTTGTTGTTCTTCTTTTCTCGTTACACTGTTACCGGGTTGTTGTTGTTCTTCTTTTCTCGTTACACTGTTACCGGGTTGTTGTTGTTCTTCTTTTCTCGTTACACTGTTACCGGGTTGTTGTTGTTCTTCTTTTCTCGTTACACTGTTACCGGGTTGTTGTTGTTCTTCTTTTCTCGTTACACTGTTACCGGGTTGTTGTTGTTCTTCTTTTCTCGTTACACTGTTACCGGGTTGTTGTTGTTGTTCTTTACTCGTTACACTGTTACCGGGTTGTTGTTGTTCCTCTTTTACACTATTACCGGGTTGTTGTTGTTCTTCTTTTCTCGTTACACTGTTACCGGGTTGTTGTTGTTCTTCTGTTCTCGTTACACTGTTACCGGGTTGTTGTTGTTCTTCTTTTCTCGTTACACTGTTACCGGGTTGTTGTTGTTCTTCTTTTCTCGTTACACTGTTACCGGGTTGTTGTTGTTCTTCTTTTCTCGTTACACTGTTACCGGGTTGTTGTTGTTCTTCTTTTCTCGTTACACTGTTACCGGGTTGTTGTTGTTCTTCTTTTCTCGTTACACTGTTACCGGGTTGTTGTTGTTCTTCTTTCTCGTTACACTGTTACCGGGTTGTTGTTGTTGTTCTTTTCTCGTTACACTGTTACCGGGTTGTTGTTGTTCCTCTTTACACTATTACCGGGTTGTTGTTGTTCTTCTTTTCTCGTTACACTGTTACCGGGTTGTTGTTGTTCTTCTGTTCTCGTTACACTGTTACCGGGTTGTTGTTGTTCTTCTTTTCTCGTTACACTGTTACCGGGTTGTTGTTGTTCTTCTTTTCTCGTTACACTGTTACCGGGTTGTTGTTGTTCTTCTGTTCTCGTTACACTGTTACCGGGTTGTTGTTGTTCTTCTTTTCTCGTTACACTGTTACCGGGTTGTTGTTGTTCTTCTTTCTCGTTACACTGTTACCGGGTTGTTGTTGTTCTTCTTTTCTCGTTACACTGTTACCGGGTTGTTGTTGTTCCTCTTTTCTCGTTACACTGTTACCGGGTTGTTGTTGTTCCTCTTTTCTCGTTACACTGTTACCGGGTTGTTGTTGTTCTTCTTTCTCGTTACACTGTTACCGGGTTGTTGTTGTTCTTCTGTTCTCGTTACACTGTTACCGGGTTGTTGTTGTTCTTCTTTCTCGTTACACTGTTACCGGGTTGTTGTTGTTCCTCTTTTCTCGTTACACTGTTACCGGGTTGTTGTTGTTCTTCTTTCTCGTTACACTGTTACCGGGTTGTTGTTGTTCCTCTTTTGATTTCCACCCAATTTTCAAAAGTGGAAAAGACAAAAGGATCCGCAGAGCTACAGACCTATAAGTTTGCTAAGTTGCACTGCAAAACTGCTGGAGAGAGTGATAACCACTAGACTCCAGTGGTTTTAGAATCCAACCATAAACTGGATCCAGCCCAGACAGGCTACAGACAGCATAGAAGCACTGATGACCAAGTGGCATACCTCGCACAGGACATAGAAAATGGCTTCCAAGAAAAGAAGAAAACCCTCACAGTGTTCTTCGACATGTCTAAGGCCTTCGACAAAGTCTGGAAAGATGGTTTGCTACTCAAGCTCTTACGCAGTGGAATACGGGTAGAATGTACTATTGGATAAAAGACTTTCTTACCCATAGACAAGCATCTGTAAAATTGGATGGAGTGCACAGTCCCAGATTCAAATTAAGAGCAGGAGTCCCACAGGGCAGCGTACTGTCCCCATTGCTTTTCCTGGTATATATTACTGATCTGCCACAAACTCTGCCCAGACATGTATCACACTCTCTCCATGCTGATGATCTAGCTGTGTGTACACCTTCGAGTTTCTGGGTCCTGCCATCTTTAAACTCCAGGCCAGCCTGAACAGCGTCATAATGTGGGCAAGTAAATGGGGTCTAGAAATAAACCGGAGCAAAACTATAGCAACGCTTTTCTCATTGTCAACAAAGGAAGAACACTTCAGACTGAAATTTAACGATGATATCGTTCCCCGTTCCCATACTCCAACCTTTTTGGGAGTTAAGCTTGACAGTCGTCTGACATGGAAACATCACATAATGGAAACAAACAGAAAGGCTATGAGAAAACAAAGTGTGATGCGGAAGCTGGCTGGAACTACCTGGGGAGCTGATATTCGAATCCTGAGTCAGGTGTACACTGGTGCAGTTAGACCGACCTTCGAATATGCATCATCGACATGGATATCAGCAGCCCATTCAAACAAATCGATACTGGAAAAACACAAAACAGGTGTCTGCGTACTATTTTGGGAGCCATGAAATCTACACCAATTGTAGAAATGGAAAAGGCAGCCAACATCCAGCCCTTGGAAGACAGAGGAAGGAGAAAAGTGATTCTACAGACTGAAAGGATCAAAAGAATGCCTCACCATCCACTGCATGAAAAAATGGCGGCTAGAACAAAGAACAGACTAAAGCGCACAAGTCTAAACCACAAAGCAAAAGAAATAGGAAAGTCATACTTGGAACTACTAAATCATAATTCCATACCTGAAGAATTGCTTTTGATCACTGGGAACCAGACTCAGTACCACTAAAATTCTCAACCTCCATCCCTAAATTATTAAGCAAAGATGTCGAGCCTAATCTAGTGAAAAAGCAATTACAATGGAACATCTCCATTACATGTTTCCAGAAGACAGCTGGATAAGAATTTACACAGATGGATCGGCAATGGAGGCAACCATGAATGGTGGAGCAGGAGTGTACATTAGGCACCCAGATGCTACCACTGTGTCTCTAGCGGCTCCTACTGGAAGAATATGTTCCAACTACAAAGCAGAACTCATAGCCCTTCTGATGGCAGCACAGCACATGAATAAGCTGCAAGCAGCTGCAAGCAAGATGGTATTTCTTACAGACTCATTGTCAGCTATACAAGCCCTGAGGCTAAATCCATTGACAGCACAGTACAAAAACTACAAAGAGAACTTGCTCAGCTTTCAGAAAAGGCAGAAATTCACTTGCAGTGGATTCCATCTCACTGTGGCATTGCAGGCAATGAGAGTGCTGATGTCTTAGCTAAGGAGGGCAGTGCCAAAGAGCAAATTTACCAACCCTTGTCTTTTCAAGAGGTCAAAACCCTCATACAGAGAAAATCTGCAGTAGACTGGAAGACAAACACTGGATATGATTATGGAAAAGACTCCCTCAAAGACCTAAGCAGAACAGACCAGGTCATTATATTTCGACTACGCACCGGACACTGCAGACTCAACAAACACTTATACAGACTAGGAATAAGTCAAACAGCTCTCGGCCAGTGTCAGCAGGCAGAACAGACACCAGAGCATATCCTGCAAGACTGTCCTCTTCTGTGTGAGCTGAGAAGCAACATGTGGCCACACCCAGTCGACCTGAAAACTAAGCTTTGGGAAACCTGACAGACCTGAAGCTGTCTGCCCAGTTTGTGGTCCACAGTAAATTAAGCGCATGACCAGAGATCGCTGAAGAAGAAGAAGAAGAAGAAGAAGAAGTTGTTCCTCTTTTCTCGTTACACTGTTACCGGGTTGTTGTTGTTCTTCTTTCTCGTTACACTGTTACCGGGTTGTTGTTGTTCCTCTTTTCTCGTTACACTGTTACCGGGTTGTTGTTGTTCTTCTTTTCTCGTTACACTGTTACCGGGTTGTTGTTGTTCTTCTTTTCTCGTTACACTGTTACCGGGTTGTTGTTGTTCCTCTTTTCTCGTTACACTGTTACCGGGTTGTTGTTCAGTGTTAGAGCTGTCATTATGTCGTTAGAGTGGGGAATTCAAACTGATACACAAAGTATAAAAGGAATATGCAAGAGATACATCAGTTAACAACAGATACATCAGTTAACAACAGATACATCAGCTAACAACAGATACATCAGTTAACAACAAATATGATACAATAGCTTCATACAAATAGCGAGATACACCTATAACTATACAACGGTATACCAATTATAACGTCATATGCTTTCCGCTTTCAAAGTCGACTGGGTTAGGTGCACGGGAGTTCGTGAAATTGTTGTTTACTCACGATATTTCAATGTTACCATAATGTATTTTTAGAACAACGCGTCTGTGTACCGTAGATCTGTTACTATTGTGTACAATCCGGTGAGGTTGATTTTAATATAACCTGAAGAAGAAATATTTCAAACTACATCAAATGTTCTTGGAAAAAAAAATATTTCTCTAGCGTCATGGATATTCTAAGGCTGCTTGCAAAAATCACCGAGATCCAACAGGTAGTTTTCGAGAAAATCAGTTTCAAACGTGCTCACGAATTAATGGACAAACTATAGTGTGGAGGCAATCACGAATACTATGTAATATGTTCGCAATATAGACTAATATAATCCCAGAGAGATTTCTTCCACACGTGTCTCCTGGCTGACGTCCACAAGATATATAACAGGTACAACTGTAGCAGAACTGACTGCTAAACGGAGCAAAGTCGTAAATGCTAACTCCGAACACGCCATGTGTCATACCAAAGATGCCAATTTGAGGCAAGTCCATGATACTCGGACAGTGTCGTGCCGACGGAAGAGAAGCCTGTGCAGTTCATTTTGTACAGAAGACAAGCGCATGTAACGGGGCAGGTTAAGTTGACCGAGCTCAAAATTTAAAATTGTGTTCTATAGTGTAACAAAACTGTCCTCCCTAGAAGAACCAGGGCTGGTTATGTTGACGTGGAACTGAGGTGGGTGATGTAGGTAGAGTGCTAAAATAAAAGTTGCGGTCTAGCGTTGGTTGAAACTGACCTCTCCAACGGCCTGTGCTCAGCCATGACCCACTGTTTCTGCTTCTTAGGAAGGGAAACTACAAATTAGGAACTCCAAATTGCCTGATGACGACAAAACGACACAAGTCACAAAACGGGTGAGAAAGTTCCTAAACCAGAACAACATCAACAGAGTCAGAAAGTGACAAACATGAACACACTTCTTGGTGTAGATCATACCACATGAACACACTTCTTGGTGTAGATCATACCACATGAACACACTTCTTGGTGTAGATCATACCACATGAACACACTTCTTGGTGTAGATCATACCACATGAACACACTTCTTGGTGTAGATCATACCACATGAACACACTTCTTGGTGTAGATCATACCACATGAACACACTTCTTGGTGTAGATCATACCACATGAACACACTTCTTGGTGTAGATCATACCACATGAACACACTTCTTGGTGTAGATCATACCACATGAACACACTTCTTGGTGTAGATCATACCACATGAACACACTTCTTGGTGTAGATCATACCACATGAACACACTTCTTGGTGTAGATCATACCACATGAACACACTTCTTGGTGTAGATCATACCACATGAACACACTTCTTGGTGTAGATCATACCACATGATGTACAAAATATGCTAAAGCTGATTATAAGGGCGTTGTAGAAAAGATGGAAAATTAAGAATTACCTGCATTTACACACCAAATCAAGTCCATGTGTTCCAGAAGGGTTGAGAATATTCCTTTCAGTTTCAGTTTCAGTTTGGGTTATCTTCATTGCACCCCGGACATGTCCATAGGTGCTCCGATCTCCTTCGCAATATCTCCAACAGCGCCCAGCGACTGACCGTACCAGTTCTATTTTGATTGATGAGCCGACTCGTATACCTGTTGCACCGTTCTTTTCTTGCCACACCAATCTTCAAACCCAATTCTCGCAATCTAGTAGTTGACGTGGATTGGTTTAGATGAAGGTCTTCTCTGCATCCACGCTCTATGAGGGCTTTCACGATGTCAGCTCTGTTCATTGGCTGGCCCTCTGATATAGCGGCAGAGCCAGCCAGTCTGTCTGCTCTCTCATTGCCAACGACACCCATGTGCCCCGGAACAAAGACAAGTGTAATTCTGCAATATGTTGACGCCTGCTGTGATTCAGTCCATTGACTGCGCACCGAACTGGCCTCCACCTTTCGGATCATACTCAATGAGGCACTCAGAATGCACGCATGAGTGTAGTTTTGTGACTCTAGCCAGAGTAGTGTATTGGTCACCGCCAGTACCTCCATTGTCGTGCTGCTTGTTGTCATACTAAATGCACCACTGGCTTCCTTGACCATTCTGCCACATGAGCTTGCTGCAGAGAAGGCCTATGCAGACTTTTCGTGACGAACTACCTATCCATCAGTGTAAATCACAACGTCGTCTGCATTGCAGAATATTCCTTATCCGGATCGACCTCACCACATGCAGGACACGGCAGAAAATCCGATAGAGATGTCGAATCTTCACTAGTTGTCACTTGTCTTAGAAGTTCCGATTAGATCAGAAATTTCTGGTAAGCTCACGGCAAATGGTTTGGACTGTAGATTCACTGATCACAGATCTATACTTGGGGATCTAAATTTCAAGTACCTCTGATGTTGGAGAAGGACCTGTCTGCATGGCGATGGGCACAGATAAAAAGGAAAGTTGGTCTTCACGAAAAAATCAGTCAGAAACTGGCTACTTAGCGCCCTGACTACGTCTGAGCTCATGGCTAGCGAAATATGAAGAAGTGGAAGCTCTTCTCATAATGACATATATCTCTATATCCTCATCTTGACTATGTCTTGTTGATGTTACAGATCGTGTGTCTATGTCCTGTTTATGTTACAGATCGTGTGTCTATGTCCTGTTTATGTTACAGATCGTGTGTCTATGTCCTGTTTATGTTACAGATCGTGTGTCTATGTCCTGTTGATGTTACGGAGTGTGTGTCTATGTCCTGTTGATGTTACCGATCGTGTGTCTATGTTTTGTTGATGTTACAGATCGTGTGTCTATGTCCTGTTGATGTTACAGATCGTGTATCTATGTTTTGTTGATGTTACGGAGTGTGTCTCTATGTCTTGTTGATGTTACAGAGCGTGTGTCTATGTCCTGTTGATGTTACAGATCGTGTGTCTTTGTCTTGTTGATGTTACACAGCGTGTGTCTATTTCTTGTTACAGAGCGTGTGTCTATTTCTTGTTACAGAGCGTGTGTCTATTTCTTGTTACAGAGCGTGTGTCTATGTCTTGTTGATGTTGCAGAGCGTGTGTCTATGTTTTGTTGATGTTACAGATCGTGTGTCTATGTCATGTTTATGTTACAGATCGTGTGTCTATGTTTTGTTGATGTTACAGATCGTGTGTCTATGTCCTGTTGATGTTACGGAGTGTGTGTCTATGTCTTGTTGATGTTACAGAGCGTGTGTCTGTTTTGTTGATGTTACAGATCGTGTGTCTATGTCCTGTTGATGTTACAGATCGTGTGTCTTTGTCTTGTTGATGTTACAGATCGTGTGTCTATGTTTTGTTGATGTTACAGATCGTGTGTCTATGTCTTGTTGATGTTACAGATCGTGTGTCTATGTTTTGTTGATGTTACAGATCGTGTGTCTATGTCCTGTTGATGTTACGGAGTGTGTCTCTATGTCTTGGTGATGTTACAGAGCGTGTGTCTATGTTTTGTTGATGTTACAGATCGTGTATCTATGTCCTGTTGATGTTACGGAGCGTGTGTCTATGTCCTGTTGATGTTACAGATCGTGTGTCTTTGTCTTGTTGATGTTACTCAGCGTGTGTCTATTTCTTGTTACAGAGCGTGTGTCTATTTCTTGTTACAGAGTGTGTGTATATTTCTTGTTACAGAGCGTGTGTCTATGTCTTGTTGATGTTACAGAGCGTGTGTCTATGTCTTGGTGTTGTTACAGAGGTTTTGTCTATTTCTTGTTGATGTTGAAAAGCGTATGCCTATAGACATCCAAAATATCCATGCTCTACCTGTGTTGAGGCAGTAAACATCTCCACTTCTACAGGGTGTTCAACTTAAAAGTAGCCCAATTTACAGGCTTTGATTAGTCAACCGGGCTTCTTTTATCTTGAACACACTGTAGTATCGTTAGCACGCACATACCCTGTTTTTGTTTTTGATTAACCATGCGTCATTATACCAACTCAAACATCAATGCAGTAAACAGTGAACTCATTCTGAACAACAACAACAACAACACAATCTCTAGAATCTAATTTCAATACAACTATATCATAAATGAATCACAAACGAAATGCTTCATTCGAAAATGAAGTTTTAATTGTCTGATAGTAGTGGATATGTCAATTGTTTGTGAGCTCAAGAAGATGAAACATATTTAGTTCAGTTTTATATTTCATGGACTAAATATGTATAAAACTTGAACAACAGTTTGACCAAAATGTATTAGCTTCACATCAGACCACTTACCGAGACTTTGCTATTTTCGTTAGACCTCAAGGGATCTCTAATATACAAGGACAAGATTGTTACAAAATGGTAACATTACATTTGTAATAGTTTTTTACATGTTAGTTCCGTATCGTTAACTATTAATATAAAGAAGACTGCAGTAACATTATGTAGCAATGTTGAATAATTATTGATATAAGGGAAGACTGCAGTAACATTATGTAGCAATGTTGAATAATTATTGATATAAGGTAAGACTGCAGTAACATTATGTAGCAATGTTGAATAATTATTGATATAAGGGAAGACTGCAGTAACATTATGTAGCAATGTTGAATAATTATTGATATAAGGTAAGACTGCAGTAACATTATGTAGCAATGTTGAATAATTATTGATATAAGGTAAGACTGCAGTAACATTATGTAGCAATGTTGAATAATTATTGATATAAGGTAAGACTGCAGTAACATTATGTAGCAATGTTGAATAATTATTGATATAAGGGAAGACTGCATTAACATTATGTTGCAATGTTGAATAATTATTGATATAAGGTAAGACTGCAGTAACATTATGTTGCAATGTTGAATAATTATTGATATAAGGTAAGACTGCAGTAACATTATGTAGCAATGTTGAATAATTATTGATATAAGGGGAGACTGCATTAACATTATGTTGCAATGTTGAATAATTATTGATATAAGGTAAGACTGCAGTAACATTATGTAGCAATGTTGAATAATTATTGATATAAGGTAAGACTGCAGTAACATTATGTAGCAATGTTGAATAATTATTGATATAAGGTAAGACTGCAGTAACATTATGTTGCAATGTTGAATAATTATTGATATAAGGTAAGACTGCAGTAACATTATGTAGCAATGTTGAATAATTATTGATATAAGGGAAGACTGCATTAACATTATGTTGCAATGTTGAATAATTATTGATATAAGGTAAGACTGCAGTACCATTATGTAGCAATGTTGAATAATTATTGATATAAGGGGAGACTGCAGTAACATTATGTTGCAATGTTGAATAATTATTGATATAAGGGAAGACTGCAGTAACATTATGTAGCAATGTTGAATAATTATTGATATAAGGTAAGACTGCAGTAACATTATGTAGCAATGTTGAATAATTATTGATATAAGGTAAGACTGCAGTAACATTATGTAGCAATGTTGAATAATTATTGATATAAGGTAAGACTGCAGTAACATTATGTAGCAATGTTGAATAATTATTGATATAAGGTAAGACTGCAGTAACATTATGTAGCAATGTTGAATAATTTTGATATAAGGAAGACTGCAGTAACATTAAGTAGCGATGTTGAATAATTATTGATATAAGGGAAGACTGCAGTAACATTATGTAGCAATGTTGAATAATTATCGATATAAGGGAAGACTGCATTAACATTATGTAGCAATGTTGAATAATTATCGATATAAGGGAAGACTGCAGTAACATTATGTAGCAATGTTGAATAATTATTGATATAAGGTAAGACTGCAGTAACATTATGTAGCAATGTTGAATAATTATTGATATAAGGTAAGACTGCAGTAACATTATGTAGCAATGTTGAATAATTATTGATATAAGGGAAGACTGCATTAACATTATGTTGCAATGTTGAATAATTATTGATATAAGGGAAGACTGCAGTAACATTATGTAGCAA